>PISX010022451.1:17654-31830 GCA_004024625.1 Mellivora capensis | reverse complement strand
TTATTTTGCTTCTTCCTGGATGTATCTTGATATCTTTTTTAAGGGATACAACTTTCCTAAGATATCAGGGGATTAAAAATTGGTTTACCTATAGGGGTAGCATTGATTGGGGAAAGGGGATTACCTTGAATTTTAACTCTATATGAATATTAGCAAATAAAAGTAAAGAATGATCTAAACTAAAGTGAAATTTTAAAAATATATATATAAAAAATAGAAAAGCAAAAGATAAACATGGGTATATTTATCAAAAAGTTCAGGTTAGAAGGTTATTATGGAATTTGATGTACTGGACGTCTCACTGTGATGGTAAATAGGCTAAAAAAAAATCTATATAACAAAATAAAAAAGATTAAAAAAATTTTTTTTAAATGAACCAGAATAGTGGGAACGAATTAAGAATTAAACGTATCTATGAAGTAGTAGTGATTGTTGTCTTCTCGGCGGGTTGGCTTTCTGGGGGAGGGGCCTGCCGCGTGGGTTTTCAGGGGGTGTTTACTGGGTTAAGTCCTCCCGCCCCCCCCCCCAGGGGGAGGGCTCTGAGGAACCGGGCCTTTAGGCTTTTGTTCTCTAGAGGTTTTTATGTCTGTTCCTTTGTTTTCTCTCCCCCCTTGGCAGCTCCGGATGGTTCTTGGAGGTTTAGAGGAACGCATACTGCACCCAGACCTCCCTCCCAGAGAGAAGCCCCAGTCCGTTCCCCTCTGGGTGCTGCAGGGCAGGTTCCCAGCTGCAATCTCTGGGGACACCTGTGTGTCCTGCTTGTACTCAAAACCACAAGTGGCAGCTGTCTGGGCAGCTCCAGACCGCCAGAGAGGTTCCAAGCAGGGAAGGCACACAGAGATTTTCCTGCTGGCCCGAGCTGGGAGCGATCAGACTTTCTGGGTCCTAGAGCCCCCGCTGGTGCCCGCGCACCTCTCTCAGGGGAGGGGGTGGAGCGCGTCTCAGGCTCTGCTAGCGCAGCGCGGCACACACGTGGGGACTGCAAAAGTCTGTTTCTGCTCCGGAAGGGTCCCAGCCCCTGCCACAGGCCAAGCGCCCTTAGGAGGTCTCGCAGCTCAGCGACCAGGACCTGGTTTCTCCGCTGCACTCTCTCTGGCTCAGCGCCAGGGGTGTCTGCCCTCCGTGGGGGACTTAAGCCCCTGTCCCTGACAGTTCCAATTCCCACAATTTCACCCTGCGGTCTTTTCTCTTTTTGAGTGCTTTTTATTGGTCTTCAAGTTAATGCTGGTCCCCAGTCTTAGGGGACTCTCGTATTGGGGAATTACTTCCCAATGCGTCTCCTCTGGTGGCTCCCTCCCCCTTTTGTTTATCTTCCGATACCAGTCCGGTGTTCCCGCTCAGCTTTACCTGCCCACTGGCGTCTTCTGCCCCCTTAGAGATCCTGACATCCCACTGGCGTCTTCTGCCCCAGTAGAGATCCTGACGAGTAAATTTTGATCTCAGGCTGATTTCATGAGTGATCGGAGTTCCTTGGTAGGTAATCAGCTCACTTTAGGGGACAGGTTGAACCAGAGCATCCTCCTAGTTCCCCGCCATCTTGTCTCCCCCCTCTAGCATAGACATTTTAACAATATTTGTTCCTCCAGTCCATGAGCATAGAATGTTTTTATATTTCTTTGTGTCTTCCTCAATTTCTTTTGTAAGTGTTTTATAGTTTTCAGAGTACAGATTCTTTTCTTCTTTGGTTAGGTTTATTCCTAGATATGTTATGGGTTTTGGTGCAATTTTAAATGGGGTCAAATCCTTGATTTCTCTTTCTTCTGCCTCATTGTTAGTGTATAGACGCTACTGACTTCTGTGGATTGATTTCATATCCTGGAACTTTATTGAATTCCTGTATCAGTTCTAGCAATTTTTAGGTAGAGTCTCTTGGGTTTTCTACGTAGACATCATGTTGTCTGTGAAGAGTAAAGGGTTGGCTTCTTTGCCAATTTGGATGCCTTTTTTTCTTTTTGTTGTCTGATTGCTGAGGCTAGGACTTCCAATACTATGTTGAACAACAGTGGTGAGAATAGGTCCCTGTCGTTCTCCCGACCTTAGGGGAAAAGCTCTCAGTTTCTCCCCATTGAGGATATTTGCTGTGGGTTTTTCATATATGGCTTTTATGATATTGAGGTATGTTCCCTCTATCCTTACAGGTGGAGTGTTTTTATCAAGAAAAGATACTGTATTTTGTCAAGTGCTTTCTCTGCATCTATTGAAAGCATCATATGGTCCTTGTTCTTTCTTTTATTAATGTGGTATATCACATTGATTGATTTGTGGATGTTGAACAGCCCTTGCAACCCAGGAATAAATCCTACTTGATAATGTGAATAATCTTTTTAATGTACCATTGGATAGTATTAGCTAGTATCTTGGTGAGAATTTTTGCATCCATGTTCATCAGGGATATGTAATTCTCCCTTTTTAGTGGGGGTCTTTGTCTGGTTCTAGGATTAAGGTAATTCTGGCCTCAGAATTAGTTTGGAAGTTTTCCTTCTGTTTCTATTTTTTGAGACAGTTTCAGAAGAATAGGTATTAATTCTTTTTTTTAATGTTTGGTAGGATTTTGCTGGGAGGCCATCTGGCCCTGAGCTTTTGTTTGTTGGGAGATTTTTTTATTATTGCTTCAACTTCTTTGCTGGTTATTAGGTCCGTTCAGGTTTTCTACTTCTTCCTATTTCAGTTTTGGTAGCTTGTATGTCTCTAGGAATGCATCCATTCCTTCCAGATTGCCTAATTTGTTGGCATATGATTGCTCATAATATTCTCTTACAATTGTTTGTATTTCTTTGATGTTGGTTGTGATCTCTTTTATTCATGATTTTATTTATTTGGGTCATTTCTCTTTTCTTTTTGATAAGTCTGCCTGGGGGTTTATCAATCTTATTCTTTCAAAGAACTAGCTTCTAGTTTTGTTGATCTGTTCTACTGTTTTGTTTTGTTTTGTTTTTGTTTTTATTTTATCTCTATATCATTGATTCCTGCTCTAATCTTTATTGTTTCTCTTCTCTTGCTGGATTTAGGCTTTATTTTTTTAAAGATTTTATTTATTTGTCAGAGAGAGAGAGAGAGGGAACAAGCACAAGCAGGGGGAGTGGCACATAGAGAGGGAGAAGTAGGCTCCCAGCTGAGTAGGGAGCCCAATGCAGAACTCGATCCCAGGACCCTGGCATCATGACCTGAGCCAAAGGCAGTTCTTAACTACTTAACTACCGAGCCACCCAGACATCCCACAAAATGTACTTCTTAAATAATAAGACTTGAGAGTTCAAATGACTCCTCTATCCATGGGTTGTAGAGTGGATGTTATGTTAGGCATGAAACAACATGAATCTCACTGTACTTTTTTCCATCAAAGCTTTTGGATGACCAGGTGCATTGTCAATAAGCAGTCATATTGCTATTTTGCTCCCTTATCATTCATTTGTTCACTGGAATAGCATTTTTTATTTCCTTCAAGAACTTTTCTTTTGCATTTACTTCTTGACTAATTGGCACAAGAGGCTTAGCTTTTGACATGTCTTCCTCACCAAGCTTAATCATTTCTATCTTTTGATTTAACAGAGATTCTTTCTTTCACTTGAACACCTGTAGGGTTATTAATCGGCCTAATTTCAATATTGTTGTGTCTCAGGAAATAAGGAGGCCCAAGGAGAGGGAGAGAGATGGGGGAACAGCCAGTTGGTAGAGCAGTCAGAATATACACATTTATCGGTTAAGTTCATTGTCTTATATGGGTGCAGTTTGTGTCTTCCCATCAGTTAAAAATACTAACATCAAAGATCACTAATCACAGATCACCATAACAAACATAATAATAATGAAAAAATTTGAAATACTGTGAGACTTACTGAAATGTGACACAGATATGAAGTAAGCAAATGCTGTAGTAAAAGTATTGCCAACAGACTTGTTCTATGGGGGGCTGCCACAAACCTTCAATTTATAGAAAATGCAGTTGCTGTGGACTGCAATAAAGTGAAGGGTAGGGACGCCTGGGTGGCTCAGTGGGTTAAAGCCTCTGCCTTCAGCTTGGGTCATGATCTCGGGGTAGTCAGATCGAGTCCCGCATCGGGCTCTCTGCTCAGTGGGGAGCCTGCTTCCCTTCCTCTCTCTGCCTGCCTCTCTGCCTACTTGTGATCTCTGTCTGTCAAATGAATAAATAAAATCTTAAAAAAAAAGTGAAGGGTAATAAAAAGAGGTATGCTTGGAGTAGTAAAACAAGGTCTTTTGGTAATTTGAAAAACAAACATTTAGATGTCTTGACATTTGATCCTTTATATGGTCCCATCTATGGTGTAATGTGTCATGTGCTAAGGTGGTTCAGAATACACATGCCAATGTATAAACAAACACCAGATATTCTTTAGACACAAGACTGTTTAGATTATTATTACTAATGCTGACTTTATTTTTTGTCACTAATGTGATTGATATGATCAATGTTAATGTGATTATTTCCTTAAGTATTTATGGCTGATTACACCAATAGGTAATCAACTTCCAGTGTATGAAGAATATGCTTTGGTTGGGAGACATCTACCTCACCCAACATATGAAATCCTCAAAGAAACAATCTCACTATTTGCTAACCTATGATTGGGATTTGTTATTATTATTGACTAGCATTCCACCTCTATAAATTTTAAATCAGTGCTCAGTCATTTCTTAATGATCATAACAGCATCAGAGGTTTGTTCCTTTGTTATATTTTGCTTTAATATACCTGTAGCAATGTTTGGCCCATACTGACCAGCACTGAATTCCGGTAAATTACCACAGGCTAGGATGTGGTGGTCTCTCTTCTCTAGAGTTCTGGAACTTTAGTAATTACAGCTCTCAAATTAATTGGTTTATTCTGGTCAAGCACATATCAGGCTGCTGTGTGTGTGTACACATGTGTGCACGTGCATACCAGGAGATCACTTTATTCATTTTTTTAAAAGATTTTATTTATTTATTTATTCATTTTTTGACAGAGATAGACACAGCAAGAGAGGGAGCACAAGCAGGAGGACTGGAAGAGGGAGAAGCAGGCTTCCTGCTGAGCAGGGAGCCTATGTGGGGCTTGATCCCAGAACCCTGGGATCATTACCTGAGCTGAAAGCAGACACTTAATGACTGAGCCACCCAGGCACCCCCACTTTATTCATTTTTTAAAGATCAGTGTTCGCATCAGCTGGATTACTTGTGTCTGTTATCTAGCACACATTTGCTGGGCCCCAAGTAACCAAGAAATCACACAATATAAGTATGAGAGAAGAGTAAAGGGAGTTTGGTGATTTGCAGAGGTTTTTCATCCATGCTGTGGTAGATCCAGATAAAGAAGGCCATCTTCACTATCAAACATACCTTTCTAGCCACTGTGCTCTTATCTACCATATACAGAATTTCCTTTGTATAAATTCTAGATTAAAAAACCAGTGTTTTTCAATTTTGTTTTCTATTTTTGGTATGCATATTTAAAAAAATCACCAATACTGTTTTACTAATTCAGAATTTAATGTATGTTTATAACAATAATGAAGCAATAAGAAGCCCATGTGCTTCAGTGTGGGAATGGTGTTACATTTAAAACACAGCTCCAAAAGAAATTCCAGTCTTGATTCATGTCTCTCTCAGACTTTTTTTTCCCTAACAAACTTTATTTATTTATTTTTGTTAGAGAGAGAGAGAGAGAGAAAGAGGTGGTTGGGCAGAGGGAGTGGGAGTGAGGGAGAGAGGGAGAGAGAATCCCAAGCAGGCTCAATGCCCAGCACAGAGCCCAGTGTGGGGCCATATCTCACAACCCTAAGATCATGACCTGAGAGGAAACTAAGAATTAGATGCTTAACCTACTGAGCCATCCAGGCACCTCTCTCTCAGTTGTTTAAAGGGGTCCAATTATTTAGGTCATGAAAACTCTTATTAAATCCCTGTCTACTCCTATTTTCAGTGCTTTGAAATTCCTAGAAATCTGTCACTCCCTACCCTAAAAGTATGTTTCCAGTCTCTGATTATTTTCTTCCTGCTTCAAGAGCAGTATGCCACAAGCTCTCTGAAACATCCCTGAAACAGTGCCCTGAGAACAGTGGTTCTTTTCAGATCTTTCTTTTCCATTTGTAAAGGAGGAAATACAAAGCTTAATTAAGTAGGCAGTACCTGAAAGCTTTGTGGAAGCGGTTGGGGGGAAAAGAAAGAAAGAACTATGCTTATGTTAATAATTTGAATCTTGTCACATCTACAGGACAATGAGAGAGCCCCCATTATTTGTGGGGATTATGGAAACCACCTTGATTTTAGAATCTGTAATGTGATTATTTATATTCAAAGAAATGCACCTGTCTGCCCTAGTCTATCATTTCTGCAATTACCAACTAGAGTCTCTCTTCTAAACAGTGTCTTTTAATTTTGATTGTTGAGGAACTTGGTGTACTTCAATAGCCTGAAGGTAGAGCATTGCACAAATTACATCTCTCCCATTCACATACTGTAATAGCCATTGTACCCTTTGAATATGAAGCTGGTAAAAAAAATTTTCATTATTACAATTTTTTTCATTACAGAAAATTTGAAAATTAGAGAAGAAAAAAATTTATATTTCAACACTCAAAGAAAAACACTGAGCTGTTGTTCTCTTGGTCTTTCTCTCTCTCCTTTCCTTCCTTCCTTTTTCTCTCTCACCCTCCCTACCTTCCTTTCTTAATATGCTTACATAGAGCCCACAGTTGGAATCATAAGTACTATCTTGTTATGTTTAACTTATAACCTAAGCATTTCGCACTTACTTCATATTCCTCTATTTCTTTGAAATCATATATCCTATTTTAATTAGTAAAGAAGGGGAGCAGAATTTACCACCCCAAAATATGTCACTTTAGCATGAGGATCATTTTGATCTAAAAGCATTCAAAACCCAGCAGATTGAGAAATTACCTTCCCTTCAACTGCCTTAATATATTTTGGAAAGGAGTTCTCTACCAAGAAGAGAGTTATTTCCAGAAATATGTTTTTCTCTAAGAAACTTATCTGCATAACAAGGCAACCTTTTTTTCTCTAAACATCTCCTCTGCCTTTCTGTGAATGGCATCCCCCCTCCCCCCCCACTTTGTATCCCCAAATCTCTACCCCTTTCCTTTTGCAGGATGTTATATAAACCTCAATTAACTGATTGCCAATTGAGTCTGCATATTTTTATGGGGCTCCTGTGTATTTTGTTTGTTTTTCTCCTGCTAATCTATCTCATGTCAATTTAATTATTAGACCAGGCAAAGACCTATAGGAGGGAAAAAATTAAAAAATTTCTGCTCCTACAGTAATTTTCCTTTAATTAGACACTAAGTATGATTATCATTCCATCTTTTACTTTCATATTGGTGAATGCCAGTTTCCCCAAAACACTTCCAACACAATCTGGTGATAAGGCAAAGTTGAATTTATTGCTTACCTCAGTAAAAGAGACCAGTACCTTGAGAGAATCTTTAGCATCTCAGAAGGATGAGAGGAGGTTAGGGGATTTATAAGGCTTTGTGGGATCTGATTTAAAGTGGGTCTTTGGGGGATCTGATTTAAAGTGGGATTGACTAAGACAGGGTAAGAATCATATAATGGTTTAGGATTGATTGGACTATAGACAAGGTGAAAATTTGAGGCTAAGCTTTTGGAGACTAGAAGAGAAAAAAGAGTTGTTTGGTCTTATCTATTTAAAAGTTGACCAGTTGGATGTTTCTTTAAATGTGTTTGCAGGATATGCCAGAAATGAAAAATAAAGATATTTCCAACTCTTATATTCCAAGAATTTCTTAGAATAATAAAGTTATGTTGATGAAGACAATGGAATAGTAAAGTCATGTTAATGAGGATAGCTGAATAGTAAAGTGATGTGGGTATAGATATTTGTGTTTCTCGATATATAATGCAGTAGACATTTATAAAGTGAAATTACCGACTTCAGGGGGCTCAGTGAACATTTTTTAAATTGCTGAAACTTACTGCCAAATAACTTACTGTTATACTGTACCAATTTATTCTCCAGTGCCTTTGGTATTTTTCTTTTTTCTTTTTTAAGTAGGCTCCACACCCAGCATAGAGCCCAATGTGGGGTCCAAACTCACAATGCTGAGATTAAGACCCAAGCTGAGACCGAGAGATGATTAACCACCTTAGCCACCCACGGCCCCCAACCTTTGGTATCTTTTCTTTTCTTTTTTCTTTTTTTTTTAAAGATTTTATTTATTTATTTGACAGAGAGAAAAAGCACAAGCAGGGGGAGTGGCTGGCAAAGGGAGAGGGAGAAGTATTCCCCATGGAGTGGGGAGCCTGATGTGGGGCTTCATCCCAGGACCCTAAGATCATGACCTGAGCCAAAAGCAGACACTGAACCTACTGAGTTACACAGATGCCCCTTTGGTATCTTAAAAAAAAAATTTGGAAGACTAATGATACATATTTGACATCTTTTAAATTACCACTATACATTGTTTTAAGAATCAGACTCAAAATAGGTAATCACAGGCAAGCAAATTCTATGGGGAAAAAGGTACATTACTGATATATTATTATCATCATTTTTTATTGAGATATAATTGAAAGGTAACATTATGTTAGTTTCAGGTATACAATCTAATGATTCAGTATTTATATGTATTGTCGATGATTACCACCATAAATCTAGTTAACATTTGTCACTAGACATAACTACAAAAAATCTTTTTCTTATGATGAGAACTTTTAAGATCTATTCTTTAAAATATTAACTTTCAAATATGCAATATAGTATCAACTATAGTGACCATGCTGTGCATTACATCCCTAGAACTTACTTATTTTGTAACTGAAAGTTTGTATATTTGTCCCCTTTCACTCATTTGTTCCCCTTGCTGCCGACCCCCCCCCCCCAAGGCAACCACCAATATGTCCTCTGTACTGTGAGCTTGGGTTTTTGTTTGTTTGTTTTGCTCATTTGTGTTTTTTTTAGAAACTACATGTAAGTGGAATCATATGGTATTTGTCTTTTTCTATCTGATTTATTTCACTTAGCCTAATACTCTGAAGGTCCACCCATGTTGTTGCAAATGACAGGATTTTCTTCTTTTTTAATGGCTGAGTAATATTCCATTACATTTCTACATATCTATCTACCTATCTATATTACAACTTCTTTATCCATTCATCTGTTGGTGGACACTTAGATTTTTTCCAATTTTGGCTATTGTAAATAATGTTGCAATGAACATGGGAGTGCTGATATCTTTTTGAGTTACTGTTTTTGTTTCCTTCTGATAAATACCCAGAAGTGGGACTGCTGAATCATATAAGAGTTCTATTTTTAATTTTTTGAGGAATCTCCATATTGTATTTCCATTGTGGCTGAAACAATTTATATTCCCACCAACAGTGCATAAGGGTTCTGATTCCATCCTTGCAAACTCTTATTATTTCTTGTCTTTTATTATTATTATTATTATTATTAATTTTATTTCATTTCTTTTCTTTTTGATGATAGCCTTTTTAACAGGAGAAAGTGATATTTCACTGTGGTTTTGATTTGCATTTCCCTAAGGATTAGTGATGTTGAGCACCTTTTCCTCTTTTTATTTTGAGAGAGAGAGAGAGAGAGAAAGCATGTGAACAGGACGAGGGGCAGAGAAAGAGAGAGAATCCCAAGCAGACTCCACACTGTGAGATCATGTCCTGAGCCAAAATAAAGAGTTGGATGCTTAACCAACTGAGCGACCCAGGTGCTCCATTGAGCGCATTTTCATGTACCCATTGTCTGTCTATATATGTCTTCGAAAAAATTTCTATTCAGGTCCTCTGCCCATTTTTAATTGGATTGTTGGGTTTTTGTTTTGTTGTTGTTGTTGTTTTGCTATTGTATGAGTTTTTTAAAATGCATTTTGAATTTGCAAATATTTTTGTTCATTTGATCAGTTGTATTTTTATTTTGTTGGTGATATTTTGGGCTTCACAGAAGCTTTTGATCTATGGTATCTTTTGTTACTTTTGTTTTGCTGATAGGGAAAAGAAAACTGTATCAGTGTTCTACTGCTTTGTGACAAATTACCCTCCAAAACTTAGTGGCTTAAAACAACAATGATTTTTTAATTTTTCATAATTCCATAGGTTTATGGGGGAGGTTCTGTTCTATATGATATAGCTGAGATTCTTCCTATTTGGTTTATTTAGCTGGGAGTTCAGCAGAGTATGGGATGTCCAAGGAGACCTTTCATCCTCTAGGATCTCAATACAGCCTCCAGTGATTCTTTGGTCCAGCTCCATCTTCTTTCCAGGATGGCAGATGACCTCCAAGAAGGAGTGTGTCCAAGAAGAGTGGTGCCAATATACAAGTCCTTATCAAACTTTTGCTTATATCACTCTTGCTAGTGTATCATTGGCCAAAGAAAGTCGTATGGTTGAGGCCAGAGTCAAGATAGGAAGGGCTCCACAAGGGCATGAATATAGCAAGGCATGTTTAGTGGAGGCTTCCAAGGTAAGAGTCTACCACAAATATTATCTTGTTTTCTTATGTAGAAATGTTGCTTTTTAAATTACTTTTTTCTTTGACTAGTTATGAGGGCATTTTCTAACTTCTTATTGTGTATTTTTATTCCTTCATTTGACAATTCCTTGCTAGTATCATTTGTGGTTTTCTTACTGATTTGTATGAACTTTTTGCAAAGTAAAGAAAAAGCCTTTTTTGGGGGGTCATCTTTGCTATTGAAATTTTTTTCTAGTTTGTTACTTTCTTTTATATTTCAGTTCATTTTTCTAGATACATACTTTTTATATTGTCAATATTATTTTGTTTGTGTGTTTAATAAGTTTCATCAGACATTTGACAAATATTTACTCTTGTTTTCTTTTTTCTTCTCCTTTGGTTTTGATTTTTAAAGGTTCTAATATATACATATTTGAATTTTATTTGGGAATACAGGGTGAGGTGAATACAGATTGACTTTTTCCAAAATTCACAAATTACCATTATTTCTTTTCTCCATTCCCGCTGATTTGTAATTCTTTCTTTATCTTTATTATCTTGGTCTTTTTTTTTTTTTTTAAAGTAATCTCCAGTCCCAGCATGGGGTTTGAATTCACAGACACTCCCTCTCATCTCCAGATCAAGTCACATGCCCTACTGACCGAGTCAGCCAGATGCCTCCTTATATTAAATCTTATAACAAGGTCTGGTTTTCTGCTCACCATTTCATATTATAATATAGTTGAATTATTGATAAGGCTATCTTCTTCACTCCCTATTGCTTTCTATTCTTACCTAATCATAATACATGATTTTCACTATCATATTTTTCAAGTTCTGAAAGAAAAATCCCATTGGAATATTGACTAGAACTATTAAATATATGGGAAAACAGAGAATATAAGGTTTCAAGTTCACCAAAAAAATGTTTTTAAGAAACAGGAGTTTTGGGGCGCCTGGGTGGTTCAGTGGGTTAAGCCTCTGCCTTTGGCTCGGATCATGATCTCAGGGTCCTGGGATTGAGACCCGCATCAGGCTCTCTGCTCAGGAAGGAGCCTGTTTCTCCCTCTCTCTCTCTGCTTGCGTCTCTGCCTACTTGTGATCTCTCTCTGTCAAATAAATAAATAAAATCTTAAAAAAAAAAAAGAAACAGTTTTTTTTTTTGAGAGACTTCTAAAAAAAATCACTAGGCTTTAAAAATATTTTCCTTTTTATTCCCCAAATGGCACCAGCTGTGCAGTTTTACCGCCAGCCAGAATGTTGTTTTCAACTTCCACTGAGGTTTTATTTCTTGCACTCAATCTGTAGGCCCTTCTTCCCATTGTATTTGCCAACATGACATGACAGTGAAGTATATTTTATCATGTATTGAACATATACTGTATTATTACATGCATTACATATACACTGAGGTAAATTATATTTTCACTGGACATATATATTTTATATATTCTCTGGACAATTTTAATATAAATAAACACAGTGTTTTATCATTTTGTTTTCTTTTTTTTTCTTTTTAATGAGGTTCTTACTTAAGGCATTCTTTTAGTCTTTGATTTTGGTCAATGATCTTTAAGAAAAAGAAAGAAGAAAAATATTTTTTGCCCCTTTTCTAGTATAAGTAAGATCTCATAAATGCTAACTGGCTCACTGCCCACTGAGGAAGGAATAATCTGAACATAGTTGCATTGAAGAAAATCTTAAAACCATGCCTTTAGTTCCAATTCAACACATCAAGGCTCTCTTTTGGTTTTCTCCCTTTCCACATAAGCACATTCTCCAACAGTGAGAAATCTGGCTTTTATTATTTTCAGTATAATTATTGATGGTTTCAATTAGTTAATTTATTTTCCCATTGGATCAATCTCCCAATCTTATGTCTCCTTCACCCATCATCTCCATGCAGCCCCCAACACTCCCCATCCTGCATCTTTTGGTGCAAGTGTTCACAGCACTGATGAGCCTCTTCATGACTTTATCTCCCTGCTTTGCACTCTGCATGGGCGCTGGCAGCTGATGGACCTCTGTGCAATGTCCCCTTCACCTCATCATCACCCTGTATGGAGAAAGGAAGGGAAAAGACAGGGCAGGACTGAGAAGGGAAAAGAATGGGAAGGGAAGTGAATAGGAAGGGAAGAAAATAGGAAAGGAAAGAAAAGGAAGAGAATGGCATGAAGAAAGCTTAAGGTCTTCATTTGATTTTTAAGAGAACTATAGAGTAATTAGATCTATGAAAAACGAACTCCTGATGACTCTAAACGTTCTGGCGATAAGTGAATTTCCAGTATTTGTAGTATAATATTCTGTGTCCTTCACAGCTTTATTTTATTGTTTGAGTGCTACATTTGGTCAAGGGACACATTTTTAGCTCCTCTTAGCTAATGGTTTCTGCTTGAGTTCTAATTTGCTGAGGTGTTATTGTTAAGATCAGCAAGGGAACAGTAGGCTAGGCTGGGATGGTAAAGTCTTTCTTTTCTAATCTGCTTTGAAATAAACTGACCTACACTCAAGTATCTGTATTCCCTGAAGCATTTTCTTTCTCTTCTGGTCTCCCTCCTTTCTTCCTTTTTCCCTTCCTTCCTTTCTCCCTTCATTTTTTTCAGGCAGAATGACATTATTTGACACAAATTTCTAACACATCAAAATAAGTCAAAGAGTCTATTATAGTCAAGAAGATGATCAAAACGTGTGACTATTCCAAAGTATTAGAATCAATATAATTTGACCTACTATAAAAGAGGGAATAAAAATTTGAGATTTGTTTTTCTTTTTCAGTGAATTACCATTGAAAAGGAGGGGTTTTGTTGTTGTTGTTTATTTGTTTGTTTTAAAGCTTGAACTGCACTTTCATAGTAGAGTAAGTAATTCTTCTTTGGGGTCAACTAAATTCATGTTGTCTAAATTTCTATATAAACACTATGATGGGGCCCAGTCAGTTAAGTGTCTGCCTTCGGCTCATATCATAAAGTCCTGGGATGGAGCAAGGCATTGGGCTCCCTGCTCAGTGGGGGACCTGCTTCTCCCTCTTTCACTTCTCATGTGCTCTCTCTCTCTCTCAAATAAATAAATAAAATCTTTTAAAAAATGACACATTTGTGATAATATCCAGTTTGCTTTTTTTGTAATGGCATTTTGAAAAATCATCAGGTAGGGAGTGCATGATGAACTCAGTTAAGTCCTATAAGATTTTAGGTGCTGGGAAAATATCAGCTATTATTCTACAGTACATTTACTACTCCGGGTGATTTTCATGCTGATCTGTGTTTCCATTTAATGTCATTTGCTTTCAGCTTGAAGAATTTCCTTTAACACTTCTTTTTTTTTTTTTTTTAAGATCTTATTGATTTGACAGAGAAATCAGAAGTAGGCAGAGCAGCAGCAGGCAGAGAGAGAGGGGGAAGCAGGCTCCCCGCTGAGCAGAAGGCCCGATGCGGGGCTCGAGCCCAGGACCCTGAGATCATGACCTGAGCTGAAGGCAGAGGCTTAACCCACTGAGCCACCCAGGTGCCCCAACACTTCTTAAGTATAAGTTTTCTGGTAGCAAACCCAGGTTTTATCTGTAAATATGTTTATGCAACTACCTTTTTTTTACACCATTAAAACATTCAAGTATGATGAACATACAGCATTTTATTAGTTTCAGGTATACAATATTACTCAACAATTCTATACATTACTCAATGCTCATCATGATGAGAGTACTCTTCCACCATCTTTTTTTTTTTTTTTTTT
>PISX010022451.1:0-17554 GCA_004024625.1 Mellivora capensis | reverse complement strand
AACCAACATGGGGCTCAAACTTACAACTCCAAGATCAAGAGTTGCGTGCCCTACCCACTAATCCAGCCAGGTACCCCTTGAAAGACATTTTCTATGTCTACTGAACACAGAATTGTAGATTCAGTTCTAGTTTTATTTCTCTTTGAGCAATTTAAAGATGTCTTCTTATTTTCTTCCTGCTTGCAATGTTTCTTATGAGAACTCAGTGATAATTGTTATCATTTTTCCCCTAAAAGCAATGTATTTTTTTCCCCTCTGGCTGCTTTTAAGATTGTTTTTCATTCTTGGTTTTCAATAATTTGACTATATTTTGCTGTGGTTCTCTCTCCCTCTTTTTTTTTTTTTTTTTCAAAGATTTATTTATTTGACAGGCAGAGATCACAAGTAGGCAGAGTGGCAGCCAGAGAGAGAGGAAGAGAAGCAGGCTCCCCTCAGAGCAGAGAGCCCGATGTGGGGCTGGATCCCAGGACCCCAGGATCATGACCTGAGCTGGAGGCGGAGGCTTTAACCCACTGAGCCACCCAGGTGCCCCACTCTCTCTCTTTTTTATTACTGAGATTTTTTCCAGTTTTATTGGAATGTAGTTGACATATAACATTGTGTACGTTTAAGATATAATGTAATGGTTTGATATACATACATATTGTGAAATGATTATCAAAATAAGGTTAGTTAACACTTCCATCACTTCACACAACCACTTTTTTTTTTGTGATGAGAACATTTAAGACCCATTCTCTTTGCAACTCTCAAATATATAATATTGTAAACTATAGTCATCATGCTGAATATTATACTCAATTTACTTGCCAAATGAAATTGATATTTTTAAGGTTCATTTTTAAATGTGATTAAGGAAGCTACAGAGTAGCCCTTGCTCTATTGTGTAACAACCCTCCCTGTAAGGTGTGGGCTTTCTCTGGCTTCAATCGAATGCCTAGGCTGTTCAGTGAAGTTTCTCCACTTTGGCAGCTGGAATTCTATCATCTCTTGGACTATGCAGACCTCCAGAATTTCCATTCAGTTGTCAGCTCTCTGGTAGTTGGTCTCTGCCAGGCCTAGCATTATCTCATCTTTTATTGGTACTTGCCTGAAATCTCAAGGAGTCTTTGATGCATATTTCTAGGGTTCATTCTCTACATAACTCCTTCTTCTCTAGCACCCTACTCCACCAGTTACAGCCTCATCAGATTTGGACTCTGATCTGTTTCCTCAGAGGCAGGGCAACCTCTGTATTGTACTTGGCCTCCACCTTTCTATGCTGTAGTCTAAGATGTGCTTCCAAGGAAAAGTTCAGTCAAATATGTGGTTCATTCACCTTGAATGTTTCCCTTTTCTCAGGGATCACTACTTTGTGCTCTAGTTTTTGAACATCTGATTTCCATACATCTTGTCCAGTTGAATAGTTGTTTTCTTTGTTTCTTTTAAATGCTGTGAGGGCCAGTCTGGAACCAGTTACAATGTCATGAACAGAAGAGGAAGTTGCTTTTATGTTTTTATTTTCAAGAATTAAAAAAATATTGAATGCTCTCTTCTTTCTGCATATTTTGTTATCCCAAGTTCCTTTTATTTCTTTTTCTCATTATTGTCTTCATATTAAAGACTTTTCCTCAAATATTTGGTTATCCTTGGCCATCACTCGTGAAATGGTAAGGCAGTAAAAGACTATCTGAGGTTCAGGGTGTGTATGGAGAACTAGTCAACAGGTGAACTTCATTGTAGGATCATATGGCAGGGCCTGATTTCAGGATTTTTAATTAATTTCTCTTGGACTTAGAAGAAATCCTCTATTCTTCTGGGAACAGGGGTCAAAGATCTCATTATTGATCAAGTTAACTTTCACTTGTTCATCTTGTTTCAGTATCTTTTCCCTGAGTTTAAAGTCTCCATGTTTCAATTTTCCAGAGAGCAAATCTTTAGTTGTCTTCCAGGACTGGGGAGAGGATAGTAGCTTGGGTATTGAGAGAGGTGTCCGGGGTAGGGGTGAGGGGGTTGTCTAACTATAGTATTTCAATCTTTCAAGGTCAATCTGTACCAGCTTTGATTTTCAGACATAATTGATGCTTCAATTTTCTGAGCATTGCTAGGATCCCGCAGTCTCTTTCTGTATTTCCCTTATGTTGGGTTAGGTTTTTAGTATTCTTAGGTTTGTGAAGTCAATTATCACTCAACCATCTGTTTTCCAGCCTCCAAAATGTTGTTGATCTGATTTTTTTTTTACACATCCTTTCTCTCCTTATGGCTAAAAAAATCTGCTTACTGTCATTTTAGTGGGGTTTCAGGAGGGGAAGATTGTAAATTCTATATTTTCAATATGCTGAATTTATTTGGATACCCGTGTTCAAGTTTTAAGTCTACAAATATCACACAATTAGGACCAAATATTTCTGTGGCAGCCTCAACTCAGTCCTTAATGTATCTGCATTATGGCAGAGTCTTTTTTATTTTTTTAAACTTTACCATATAGCAATGATTTTGTGACTTTTCATCAAATGTAGTATTGATTTCTTAAATGTAAGTTGATATTTTAAAAATATCAATTGGTACTTTTTTTGGTACTAAAAATTTTTGGTACTAAAAAAGACAAAGAGGGCTTATGGATCCCCTCAAAGTCTGTCCGCAAAACTCAAGGTTCTGAGTAAGCATTAATTATTTTATACATACAAACATATTCTTTGATATCACAGAGGAATCACTTTAAGATATTAAATATTTTAATAGAGGAAATATGGATTTCTGAATTCCTTGCTTTATCTGTTGTTAACTTTAAGACAGCTTTTACAAAGCGTAGGTCACTGGGAAGGTCAGTTTTGATAATGACATATAATAGTAATTATGATAAGATTAATACCTTACATATGTTTTTTTTTTTACAATTTAAAAATAATTTTATGCAGGGGCACATGGGTGTTTCTGTGGATTAAGCCTCTGCCTTCGGCTCAGGTCATGATCTCAGGGTCTTGGGATGGAGCCCCACATCGGGCTCTCTGCTCAGCAGGGAGCCTGCTCCCTCTTCTCTCTCTGCCTGCCTCTCTGCCTACTTGTGATCCCTCTGTCAAAAAATAAATAAAATCTTAAAAAAATTATGCAAATAATCTCATTGGTATGCATTCATATAGAATTATATCATGTCTTTAAAAATATTACTGATTCCTGATCATGCTTTATCTTTGGAGGTATGAAAATTGGTTAAAAAAGAAGGCATAAAATAATAAGAATTATTAGGAAATTGTAAGCAAAATGTTAAGGATAATGCTTATCTTTCAAGTCAATAAAAATCCTCCTTCCTTCTTCCCACACTCACCATCTTTCCTCCCACAACTATTTACCAGTAAAGAAGTATTTCATTTAGGACTGAATTAGGTGCTGTAAGAGACTAAAAGCAAGAAGTTGAATATTGCACTGTAAATTAAAATTTAAATAAAAAATAAAATAAAATTCTTTTTTCAACTGTGTATAATTAAAAAAAGAACCAAATTTCCATTTCAAAAAAAGCAAGAAGTTGAAAATATAGTCCAATGTTAATACAAGATTAATAACATATATTTTGGGGTATAGTGTTTGTATTTATGGTTTGTCATTATTTAACCAGTGTTGATGCTTCAGATTAGCTGAATTTTTAAAAAAAGGATAGGTTGCTTTGCTATGTTGAGCCATTCACACAGAGGTAGCCTGGGAAAACTATATTGGAAACTAGGTTTGAGAATTAATACAGGAGTCAATGTGTTAGAGAGACAGTGGGTGGGGGGAATCACAAAATGGAAGCCATAGTGTCTTTGTGAACTAATCTTGGAAGTGATATTTCATTACTTTGTGTTCTCTTTGTTGGAGGTCAGTCACTAGGCCCAGCCCATGCTAAAGGAGAAGGTATAATGCAGGGTATGACTACTAGAAAGTTTCTGTGGGCCATCTTCTAGGTTTGTCTGCCATGACTGGCTAATAATTCATGGGACCCAATGAAAAATAAAAATTCAGAGCTTTTTCTTCAAAAAAACATTGACATTTTCAATATGATGTCAGCACTGCATTAAATCAAGTATGGAGCCCTTCTAAGTATGGGTTCCTGTCTGACTTTGCAGGTCACACATCAGGAAGCTGGCCCTGCTGCCTACCAGCGGGATCTTAATTTTCTATCCTGGTCACTCACGCAGTTCGGCAAAGCTGTAAATTACCTGGGGTTAGAAAATCTTTACTGGCTTATACAGAGATAAAAAAGTCTCTTTTAAAAATGAAAATAATTTGAATGCTGAAGTGAAAAATGAAGAAAACAAGGATTCTACACATATTTTAATCAGTTCTGTGAAATGTAAAGAAAGAAGAATATCAGTGTGAAGTTAAATGAGTCTTGAATTGCATCTTGAGAGAAAAAGGAGGAAAGAGTTGAGACAGAAAGTGTAAATATTAGTTGGTACTGGTAAGACTTGAAATGATTTATCAGTTGGGGTTTGCCGTGAAATGATATATTCAAAATATGTAATTTAAGGAAAGTTTTGAAGAAGAATTCTTTATGAAGATGTGGTCGGGGTACAAGAATGCTACAAAGAATGGAGCAGTAACCTTATTGAGTATAATGAGATGGCTACCATCCCTGTGAAGTCCTATGTGTGGTGTGATGGGATGATGATGTAGGGAATGAAGGAGCTAGCACTGCCACACCCATCAGGCTCTTGTTGGAGGACCCCATAACAGGAGCTGTGACCTAGGGTGGACAAAGACAGCCCTTCCTGGAATGACTGTAAAGGATAGAAACCAGGCAAATAATGCCCAAACCTCACTGTGCTTTTCCCCTTGCACTTCCAGCTGAACCCAAGGAAGGATGGAGAATGGATCAGAAAGGACAAACAAAGGTATCTGGCACAGATACATTCCAAGATGGGGCAGTAGTGGGAAAGCTTAATAGACAGGACAGAAATATATCATCTGTCTTTTCCTTTTGTAAGGACAGACTTAGATCTGGGTAGAGGGGAGTTGCCTAGCAGTTTCTTTTTTGGCCAAAATACATTTATAGCCAAAACCACCTTTCAGTGAATATGGATTCTTTTTTTTTTTTTTTAAAGATTTTATTTATTTATTTGACAGACGGAGATCACAAGTAGGCAGAGAGGCAGGCAGAGAGAGAGGAGGAAGCAGGCTCCCTGCTGAGCAGAGAGCCCAATGCGGGGCTCCATCCCAGGACCTGGGATCATGACCTGAGCCCAAGGCAGAGGCTTTAACCCACTGAGCCACCCCGGGGCCCCAGTGAATATGGATTCTATTTTAAGGGTATTTAAAAATTATTTTAAAAAATTTAATTATATATTTTAGTGGTTTTTTTTTATACAACTCTATGGTTATAAATTTGAAATGAAAATAGTATCTTGTCTGTTTTTATTTCCAGTTCCTGAGAGCCTGACTTAGAGGCAATTACTCTTATGTTTCCCATGTATCCTTCCCAAGATATATACCTGATAAATATGTTGACTAGCCATTTTTCACTTCTTAAAATATTAGGCATACTTTTCTGTACCTGAGTGTTTTCACTTAATATGCCTTAAAAGTTACTTCATATCAGTACATAGAGCTCTGTTATTTCTTTCTTTCCTGCATTCCTTCTTTGTTTGTTCCTTCCTTCTATTCACTCAGTGATTTATCCACTTATCAATTATGTGCAAGGTATTCTGCATATCCCCCACTTTTCCAGCTGTATAACATTACATTATGGGGTGCACCATAATCTACTAATTAGTAGCTTGGTGGGCATGGGCATTTAAGTTATTTTAAACCCCTTAATAGCATTAGTAAAACTGCTGTGATTAATATTAGATAGCCATGATTTTGCAAATAAATGGATATATTTGGAGGATAAATTACAACAATGCAATTGTCAGGCCAGTGGGTAGATATATTTATCATTGTGATAGATATTAAGTGGCCTTTCATAGAAGTTGTGCCAATCTATACTGGAAAACAAAGTGTATCAATTGTTTTATCTTTGGCAATTTGTAAATGAAAAATTAAGTCAGAGTTCTTTTGCTATAATCTTATCATGAAAGAAGTAGACTACTTTTTCAGTAGTAAAGGAACCATTTGTATTTATAAATATTTCTTGATGCAATTTGTCTATTTTTCTATAGGGCTGTTAGGCTTCTTACTGATTTATAAAAGGGATGTAAATACAGACATACTAGCCATTTTTCGTGATATAAACTGCAAATATTTCCCCCCCAATGTATCTTTGTTTATAGAGGCTTTAATTGCAATACTTCGGATTTTTTTTTTAAGTGGTTGAATTTATAAATCTCTCATCTGCCAGTTTCTGGGTTTCTGTCATATTTAGGAAGACTTTCTGAAATACTGATTTCATCTTTGCATTCCCTAGTAAACCACACTTAATTGCGGGGTATTCTTCCTTTAATGTGCTGCAGAGTTCTCTGTGCTAATTGTATGTTTAGCATTTTTGAAGTGCTATTTCCCCTCTTTCTTCCTTCCTGTCCTCTCCTCTCCTTCTACCTGCCCTCCCTCCCTTCTTCCTTCCTCTTTCCCTCCCTCCCTTCCTCCTTTTCAGTTCCAGTGGCCCCCAGGGCAGACTCCTTCTGACAAATTTTGTTTACTGCTACTCATCACTTAGCACCTGCTTTTCTGCATTTTGGAACAAAAGGAGTGGTCTTGGTGCTAGTCAGTGCTCGCTGTCTTCTGTTTTTTGACAGGATTTCAGCTTTTTACGTCAATGTGTCTATGATGGTTGATTTTATGTGTCAACTTTACTGGGCCATGAGGTGCGAGATATTTGGTCAAACATTATTCTGGATGTTTCTATGAGGATGTTTTTGGTTGATATGAACATTTAAATGGTAGACTCTGACAAAACTGGATTTTTCTCCTAACATAAGTGGGTCTCATCCAATCAGTGGAAGGCCTTAATTGAACAAAAAGACTGACCGACCCCACCCACCTAAGAGAGGTTTTCCAGCCTGTCTTTGGACTCAAACTAAAGCATCTTCTTGCGTCTGGAGCCAGCGGATGTTTGGACAGGAATTACACCACCTGTCCTGTTTCTTGGATCCTTAGACTCAGGCTGAAACTAAATCACCAGCTCTTTGGGCCTCCAACTTGCTGATTTACTCAGCAGATTTTAAGGCTTGGTGATAAAGGATAGTTGGAAAAAAGGCAGGCAGGGACAGGAGGCCCCGCCCAAGAGGAAACCACCCTTAAAAGGATTTTACGCCACCCTGGAAGGAGTCCTCCACCCTTTCCCACATGATAGATGACAAAAACCTGACTGGATGACAGACTAAGGGAGGGTTAATCAGATTAAATCAGCCTGCCAACAAGCCTATAAAAACCACTAAGATTTAGACACTCTGGTGGCAGCCCTCTTGGTCCCCTCCCTCTTCCGGAGCTTTGTACTATCACTTAATAAACCTTTCTTTGCTGCCCATCTGCTCTGTCTGGATTTCATTCTTTGAAGCAGTGTGACCAAGAACTGTGGGCACAGAAGGAGAAGGAACTTGTTAGCCTCCATAACTGTAGGAGCTAATTCTTTAATATATCTCTTAATATATAGGTATTATGTATTTATTATATGTGTACTGTATATATGTAATATGTAATATCCAAATGATTCTATTTCTGTGGAGAACTCTGACTCATACAGTGTCCTTTACCTATGAGAAATGTACATTGCTGGTTATTTCTGAGATTTGTAGCAACAGATACCTTCTTCCTTTTGATTTCGTCTTCTGTGGTTTTGGCCTCTTTCAACTATATTGTGGGTTTTAATATCAGTTGCCTCTAGTCTCCTCAAAGATGTGCTATACATTTCTTTTCTTGTTACCTTGGTGGTTTTATTTACATATTTATTTATTTACTTATTTTAATCTTAAAAAATATTTTATTTATTTATTTATTTATTCGTCAGAGAGGGTGAGAGAGCACCAGCAGAGGGAGCAGCAGGCTCCCCGCTGAGGGGGAGTCTAAGATCCGAGCTGAAGGGAGACGCTTAACTGACTGGAGCCACCCAGGTGTCCCTATCTTGGTGGTTTTTAAAGTGATTTATGGGAGAAGAGGGAATTACCTACTTTATTCTTTAAACCAGAAGTTTAGATCCAGTTAAACCAAAGGTGTTACTGTTCTGCTCATCCCTTTCTAGGTTTGTTGACTAGTGTTCCATTATAGAGGAAGATAATTTGGAGTTCTTGGTGATATGAAATGTTGGGGCTCAGGAGTGAATAGTCAAAGAATTCTTGAAACAGCTTCAGTGCCAACAGGGTGGTTTTATCAAAGCATGGGGATAGGACCTGTGGGCAGAAAGCGCTGCACTGGGATTGTGAGGAGTGGCTGATTATATATACTTCCAAGTTGAGAGGGGGTTAGGGAAAGCATAAGTCTAAGGAATTTGAAAGCAAGGTTTCTAGGGCTGTGAGGGGCTAACTGTGGTTAGGAGAAGGTCATTTACTACTCTTTAGTAAACTCTAAGTCATGGGATCCTTTAGGTATATATCAGTGGGCCACATATTTGGAGAATGATTGCTAACATATATCTTTGGGGTATTGTGGGTAGAGATAAGGGAAGTTTCCAAAGGAATTTTTACAGGATCGTGGAGGTTGGGCTAATGTCAAGCTAAGGTTGTCTTCCTCTAGCAAAGTATTTATATATTTTTGTTTATTTATTTATTTATTTATTTATGGAGAGAGAGAGAGAGAGAGACAGAGCGAGCTTGCATGCTTGTGAGCAAGGGGTAGGAGCAGATGGAGAGGTAGAGAAAGAATACCAAGCGGGATCCATGCCCAGCTCAGAGCCTGATACATGTTCATGACATCATGAACATGAGCCAAAAATCAAGAGTCAGACGCTTAACTGACTGAGCCACCCAGGCACCCTGTCTCTGATAAAGTATTAACATTGAGGCAGTTGAGTTTCTGGAGGAAGGTTACCTTGCCTATCCCAAGTACTTGTCAGAAGGCAGTAAGTTATAAGGAAGTTTAATTTTTTTCTGTATTTCTTTTACCTTTATCCTCCACATCATAGGGACAACTTGGAAAGAAAGAACTGAGAAATAAGATAGAAATGAAAGAGAATGGCTTTAGGTTGGGCATGGTAAGAATAAAACAACTGGGGGTACCTGGGTGGCTCAGTGGGTTAAAGCTTCTGCCTTGGGCTCAGGTCATGATCCCAGGGTCCCGGGATCGAGCCCCGAATCGAGCCCCACATCAAGCCCCGCATCAGGCTCTCTGCTCAGCAGGGAGCCTGCTTCCCCTTTGCCCCCCGCTGCCTGCCTCTATGTCTACATGTGAACTTTGTCTGTCAAATAAATAAATAAAATTAAAAAAAAAGAGAATAAAACAACTGGTGAAATGTTACCAGTATAACCTTAAAAGGACTTTTATGAAGAGTAATGTCCACCATGCTATTTGAATTTCTATTTATGTGGTAGTTCCCTGTTATCTGCAGTTTTGCTTTCTCTGGTCAGCTCTGGTCTGGAAGTAGGTGATCTCGCTTTTGACAAAGTCAGGTCAGTAGTAGCCTGAGGCTATATCGCAATGCACCACAATACACTTCACTTCATCCCATCATGTAGGCATTTTATCATCTCACATCATGGCAAGGAGCACAATGAGTTCAGTATGGTAAGGTATTTTGAGGGGTGCCTGACTGGTTCAGTCAGCATTTGAATCTTGATCATGAGTTTGAGCCCCACATTGGATGTAAAGATTATAAATAAAACTTAAAAAAGATATTTTGAGAGAGAGGGGGAGACCACATTTACACAAATATTTATTACAGTATATTGTTCTATTTTATTATTAGTTGTTATTTTTAAAGCTTTTATTTATTCATTTGAGAGAGAGACACATGGCAAGAGAAGGAAAACAAGCAGGGGGAGCATGAGAGGGAGAAACAGGCTTCCCGCCAAGCAGGGAGCCCGATGCGGGGCTTGATCCCAAGACCCTGGAATCATGACCTGAGCTGAAGCAGATACTTAACGAATGAGCCGCCCAGGTGCCCCTGTTAGTTGTTATTAATCTGTCACTGTGCATAATTTATAAGTTAAGCTTCACTATAGGTACATAAGTATAGGAAAAAACATAGTATGTATGTGTAGTATGTACATAGTGTGTATCAGATTCAGTACCATCTATGGTTTCAGGCATCCATTGGCGGTCTTGAAACGCATCCCCCATGGATAACAGGGGGATTACTATACTAAGAAAATCCTTCCTGAAACACATGTCTCTCAATCCTCTGTAATTTTACTGGAATCAGGAAAAGTTTGCTAAGTAAAATTTCTCTCTCTTTCTCTTTGGGGGTGGCAGGTGGTGGTATGTGCTTTGAATTGAGTAAAAGCCCGAGTTACATGCCTGAGTGTTCTTGGTACAAAGCAGGAATAGTGAAGAAACAAACATCAAAACAGAGATGACAATGAACAAAACGCCCCCTAATAGATACATAGAAGAATTGAGGAAGGTTAGGGACTCACAAAGAATGTGGAACAGTAGTTCTAGCTGATCATACCTAGATGTGAAGGGTTTGAGGGACCTGGGCAGATATCTTGAAGGTGTCTTTTATTCTGAATTGAGAATATGCATTTCTTTTACCATTCACACATACCTTAGGATAGATGCTTTTGGGGATATGAACATAAAACATGGCCCTATATTTAACTCATAAAAGTAACCCAAGCTTAGAATAGAACAATGGTTTGATATGTTCTGCTTCTTCTCCTCTTTAGCCAGCAAACTGCTCACAGAACTCTGACTCTAACTGTTTTTCCCTGTTTAGGCATGACATAGGAGAGTGTGTGTGCATGTGTGTGTGTGTGTGTGTGTGTGTGTATAGGCACCATATTTGGCTAGAGTCTTGTGTCTCTAAAAGTTTTTGGACAGCATAAGAGCATCTTAAAAATGGGGTCCTTGGGGTAGCTAAACAAGGCTATTCTATAGTCAACTTCTCTTTTTCCTATTACCTTCCATCTTTCAATGAAGAGAATGTTCACAAGTTATTAGGGAAAAGGCAAAGGTAAAACCTTGTGTATTTATTACGATTTCTGTAAAAATTATATTTGAGCAGAAAAATAAAGGAATTAGGAATTATCTGTTGGTGGTGGAACTTTAGATGATTTCTTTCTTAAAACTTTCTGTGTGTCCTAAATTTAAAGATTACTTTCAAAATTTAATTTATATTTCTTCTTAAATTTAATAGCCATGTGGTGCACATGCATAAGCTGTGGAGAATTGATTGCTAGAAATATAGCACTCTTCCTTACTTGAGCTCTACTCTACACCAGATGAATTTTTTTCTGTCAATTTTACCTTACTATTGTCATGCTTGTGAAACATAAACTTCACACTTTGCCTATATGCTAATTTAATCAATCAGGAAAATGTTCAAGTAAATATTTGCAAAAATTTATTTACTTTTATGTTTTACCTCTTTTAGTTATTTTTTTAAAAGATTTTTTAGAATTTGGGGCGCCTGGGTGGCTCAGTGGGTTAAAGCCTCTGCCTTTGGCTCAGGTCGTGATCCCAGGAGTCCTGGGATCGAGCCCTGAATCGGGCTCTCTGCTCTGTGGGGAGCCTGCTTCCTCCTCTCTCTCTCTGCCTGCCTCTCTGCCCACTGTGATCTCTGTCTGTCAAATAAATAAATAAAATCTTAAAAAAAAAAGATTTTTAAAATTTATTTGACAGACAGAGATCACAAATACGCAGAGAAGTAGGCAGAGGTGGGGGGAAGCAGGCTCCTGCTGAGCAGAGAGCCTGAAGCGGGGCTCGATCTCAGGACCCTGAGATCCCAGAACACTCAGAGGTTTATCCCTCTGAGCCACCCAGGCACCCCCTCTTTTAGTTTTTTATCGTGAAATTTCCCCCAGCTTTATTCAGATGAAATTGACATATAACATTGTGTAAGTTTAAGGTGTATAATGCAATGATTTGATATGTATATATTATGAAATAATTACAGTGTTTATAAAAATTTAAATTCAAATGAGCTTTTTTTTGGTCTGTAGGTTTACATAAATACTTTCCTCACAATCAAAGAATTAAGATTGATAGGCTTTTACATCCTACAAAAATACAGCCACCCCATTAGTGAAAACCAAAATTTGACCAATAGTATATAATTATATCATGTAATGGTGGTACCCAAATATTTAAACAGAATTATTCAATAACATATTGGATGGGAAGTTAAAGTTCGAGTTTATCCAGTGTCTAAGCTAAGATTATATTGGTGGAAAGTAACAAACTTGCTAGGGCAAGATTTAGCAAGGAGTACAAATTTATTTTAAAGATACTGTTTAAAATTCAAGGGCAGGGTGTAGTTCTGACCTTTTTCCAATCTTGAACCAAGAGCTGGGACGCTAGGCAGCTTGTTCCTCAAAAGAAAATCCTATTTTTATGGAGACACATGGATTTTCTCATCTCTGCCTTTCTTTCTGTTTTTTTTGTTTTTTCTTTCTAAGCAGACTTTTCCTATTTCTCTGTACACATGACCACCTTACCACACATTTTACATCCTTCACTCAAGCAGACATCTCAGACTAATGAATATATAAACATTTCAAGTGCTAGTTTATAGAAGCAAAAGATTGATGGGCTCCGCCTCAGGACAGGTGTCCAACACTGGGTCAATAGTTCATGGCCAGTGACTAGGGTCACAGACTACTAATACAGTTGTTAAAGGTCTGTATCTGAGGAAGGAGCAATTCTTAGAGAAAACATTCAACAGGAATTGATGTCTCCCTTTTGTATGTCTTCCGTACATCTACTAACCCTGTTTATCATAGACCTATTAACTCTTCCTTTTTTATTGTTTTTTTTGGGGGGGGGCTTGTTTTCCTTCTATACTCCTGTACCCTGGGGACAAGGACAGCTTGTTTAGTGTCCCTATAATCTAGCAGACATAAAATTAGTCAATAACCAGAGTTAACATTTATTTAGCACTTGCATACCAGGCATTAGAGTTTTCTTTTTCTTTTACTAACTTATTTAATTTTCACAGCACCTCTAGGGAGCAATACTAATTTTTTTTTAAATGATTAGTTGGAAGATGGTATTGACAATGAGTCTCAAACGGTAACATAGCAATGACTATATAAATTATTTGGTCTACCAAATATTCCAAATATCAGCTCAGCATTTTTTAGTCAGAGCTTATACTTTTTTTACCACTTGGTGTCAGAGTTGTACTATTTGAATATAATGTTGCATTTGGACATCTTTTGGGGTGCATTTGTGTGTTTTAAGTTTTTTGCTCAGTGTTTTTTAAGAATTTGCTAGAATATAACTGTGGGGGTTTTTTTGCAGTCTCTGAGGAGAGAAAACGTTTTCCTTGTCTTCCTTTGATATTTTTAGGTTAAGCTGCATTTGCTACCAAATTAGAAGGAGAGATTACAACCATAAGAAGTGCACACAGAATTTTGAAAGAATTCCTGGAGGATCAAGCAACTTTTCCTAATCTTTGCAGGAGACGGGAGTAAGTCAGTCTCTCAGATTAATCTGCTATAACAGGAACAAGTTGAATACTTCTCTCTCCTGGTGGAATCTAGGAGGATACATCTCAAGGCTTATGTCAGATTGATCTCTAACTGATGGATCGAGAAGTAGGATAAATACTGGATCAAAGAATCAAACTCTTAACATATGGAAACAGTGCTAAATGGTGATCAGAAGTAATTTGTTAATTCATTCAACAAAGGTGGATTGATCTGCTATAATGTGCTTCTCTTTACAGCCCACCCTGGGGTTCTCTTTATGCCAGTGCTCCTCACACATCCTGGGTTTGGGCAAAATTGCCTGTTATAGAGAGACTCAGTCCAGACTTATTACAGGGAAAAGAATCATCTTGGTGCCCAGAAAACTCAAGGTATTTTTTTTTCTTTTTTAAAAATTGTGGTAAAATACACATAACATAAAATTTATAATTTTTGACATCAAGCTATTCTTTTTTTTTTTAAAGATTTTATTTATTTATTTGAGAGAGAGGCAGTGAGACAGCATGAGCGAGGAGAAAGTCAGAGGGAGAAGCAGACTCCCCATGAAGCTGGGAGCCCGATGTGGGACTCGATCCCGGGTCTCTGGGATCATGACCTGAGCCGAAGGCAGTTGTCCAACCAACTGAGCCACCCAGGCATCCTGACATCAAGCTATTCTTAAGATTTGACTATTAGGTTCAAGGTTTTTGCTGTGAAGTTTTAATGAAAATAGAATTCTTAGAATGTGATTATTTAGTTATATCATGCTTTATGTATTGAAAAACAGATATAAAGAGTAAAGAATTAGGAAGTAGGTAGGGAAAAGAGACTCTAAAAAGCAGAGGGAGGTTTCTGTGGTTACTTAGCATGTGGAAGTATGTAAGCTCTGTGCTATTTTTTCTTTTAAAAAATTACTTTATTGACTGAAAAATATAATCTGATGTTTCAAAATTCAAAAACATAAGAAGATATGTATGTATATATATTGGAAAACTTCTCACCACTGATCTCTTGTCATCCTGTTATTTTTGCCAGAAGCAACCAATAGTGTTGGTATTTAAAATCTTTCCAGAGGTATTTCATTCATATATATACAAAATATACATATTCTTTATGCCCACATCCTTTTTACTTTATGGAACCATCTTTGGTCTTTACTTTTTTTTTTTTAAATAATAGTAGACACCTTTCCACCTCATTACATACAATTTTTTGGTTCTTATTGTCTTAATGATATTTTGTGAGTGGTCAGGAAAAATTGTGAAAGATTTTGGGATGGAGGAAAAAAGAAAGAAAAAAGATTACCGAGTGTCTTTTCAATGGAATACTAGACATTCTTTAGTGAACCCTTCCAGGTTATCTGGTGCTGTAGTGGTCTGTTATCATCATTATCTTTAACAGAGCTCTTTTAAATGTTGTAAGTTGGACGAAATTGAAAAATAATAAAAATGAATTTTGTGTGATGGAGAGACCTCCCTTCTATATCTATTAACAAATTATTTCAGCATTTTTGATGACCTATATATGTCTGTTCTTTAGATTCTTCTTTGAGCCATTTGTAACATCTTTCTGGCTCCCTCATTAATCAATGAGTTAAATCTTTGATATGTGTTAATTTTTATTTGTATAATAGTCATTTTACCTTAAAAAAGAATAATCCTTAAGAGTTTGGTGATCATCCACTGAGATGCCCGATAACAAAGCCAAGTAAACTTCACTGCTAGAAAAGTGCAGTTTGGAGCATCTGGGTGGCTCAATCAGTTAAACATCCAGCTCTTGGTTTAGGCTTAGGTCATGATCTCAAGGTTGTGAGATCGAGCCCCGTGTGGGGCTCCATACTCAGCAGAGTCTACTCAAGATTCTCTCTCCTTCTCCCTCCCCCTCTCCCCCTCCTATCCTCTATGCTCACACATGCTCTCTCTTCCTCTTAAATAAGTAGGTAAATAAATAAATATGTACCTCATGGGTTATTTAAGCTCAGGTACAGTTTTTCATGGATCCCAGAATAATCTCAAGTGAAAGTAGAATTTTAACTTGGTTGACTCTATTTCTCTAGCCTTTTCCTCTCTGCAGGTTTTGTGCTTTGTTTTTGTTTGGGGTTTGTGCATGACAACTAAGTATTCCCTATTGCTGGGAGCAATGGAGGAATTTAGCCTTATAGTATGGTAATCTCTGTAAATGCATGATAAATTTATTTCTCCTGGGTGAGAGATGATAGGAAATTTGGTTTGTTAGTCTCTTTTCTGTGTCTGTTTATTTTGAATTCAAATCAAATAAGAATTTCATGCTCACGGGGAAGGAGTACAGCTCTTTGATATCTGCACTGGTGAGTTTTTGTATTTATGTGTTTACTTTTACCACATGGAACTTAAGCTATAAGTTTGCTATGTGTCTATATCTATGTCCCAGGTTATTTGAGTGTCTGTAATTTAGAAAGACCTTTTCCTCATTTTGGGCATATGAAATGTTTTCTTATGTCTGGAGAATATTAATAAGTTAGGTTACACAATCTCTTAAAGAAACTCTGTTCTGATTGAGTTACAGAGTTAAATAAGTGCTTGTGTAAAACAAATGTTCCTAAAATTCCCACAATACAACAAACAAATGAGCTAACATTACTCCTCTATAATGTTTAAAATTATAAACAATATAAATCTGTGTGCAATAAAATTGAATCATTTTTTGACAAACTTTTACATACATAATAATTTTTTGGAGTGTGCCAGTTTAAAGATAATTTCTAAAATCTTCAGGTAGCTTATACCCTTCAACTAATATTAACCTAATTTCTGTGCAATCACTTGATATCAAATACTTTCTTATTTTTGTTTTTTTTTAATTTAATTTAATTTTTTTTTCAGTGTTTCAAGTTTCATTGTTCATGCACCACACCCAGTGCTCCAAGCAATACGTGCCCTCTTTAATAGCCACCACTGGGCTCACCCAACCTCCTTCCAAAACCCTCAGTTTGTTTCTTGAGCCCACAGTTCCTCATGGCTCGACTCCCCATCCGATTTCCCCCAACTCACTTCTCCTATCCAACTTCCAATGTTCTCTGTGTTATTCCTTATGCTCCAGAAGTAAGTGAAACCATATGATAACTGACTCTCTCTGCTTGACTTATTTCACTGAGCAGAATCTCCTCCGGACCCATTCATGTTGATAAAAAATTTGGCTACTCATCTTTTCTGATGGAGGCATAATATTCCATTGTACATATGGACCATATCTTCTTTATCCATTTATCTGTTGAAGGGCACCTTGGCTCTTTCCACAGTTTGGCGACTGTGACCATTGTTGCTATAAATATTGGGGTACAGATGGCCCCTTTTTCCCTACATCTGTATCTTTGGGGTAGATACCCAGTAGTGCAATTGCAGGGTCACAGGGTAGCTCTATTTTTAATTTTTTTTTTTGGATGAATAAATGTTTATTTTATTTCTTTTCTTTTTTTTTTTTTTAAATTTCTTTTCAGCATAACAGTATTCATTGTTTTTGCACCACACCCAGTGCTCCATGAAATACGTGCCCTCCTTAATACCCACCACCTGGCTCCCCCAACCTCTCACCCCCCCGCCCCTTCAAAACCTCTCAGGTTGTTTTTCAGAGTCCATAGTCTCTCATGGTTCACCTCCCCTTCTAATTTCCCTCAACTCCCTTCTCCTCTCCATCTCCCCATGTCCTCTATGTTATTTGTTATGCTCCACAAGTAAGTGAAACCATATGATAATTGACTCTCTGCTTGACTTATTTCACTCAGCATAATCTCTTCCAGTCCTGTCCATGTTGCTACAAAAGTTGGGTATTCATCCTTTCTGATGGAGGCATAATACTCCATAGTGTATAAGGACCACATCTTCCTTATCCATTCGTCTGTTGAAGGGCATCTTGGTTCTTTCCACAGTTGGCAACCGTGGCCATTGCTGCTATAAACATTGGGGTACAGATGGCCCTTCTTTTCACTACATCTGTATCTTTGGGGTAAATACCCAGTAGTGCAATTGCAGGGTCATAGGGAAGCTCTATTTTTAATTTCTTGAGGAATCTCCACACTGTTCTCCAAAGTGGCTGCACCAACTTGCATTCCCACCAACAGTGTAAGA
>PISX010022450.1:0-31691 GCA_004024625.1 Mellivora capensis | reverse complement strand
GCTACAAAAGTTGGGTATTCATCCTTTCTGATGGAGGCATAATACTCCATAGTGTATATGGACCACATCTTCCTTATCCATTCATCTGTTGAAGGGCATCTTGGTTCTTTCCACAGTTTGGCGACTGTGGCCATTGCTGCTATAAACATTGGGGTACAGATGGCCCTTCTTTTCACCACATCTGTATCTTTGGGGTAAATACCCAGTAGTGCAATTGCAGGATCATAGGGAAGCTCTATTTTTAACTTCTTGAGGAATCTCCACACTGTTCTCCAGAGTGGCTGCACCAACTTGCATTCCCACCAACAGTGTAAGAGGGCTCCCCTTTCTCCACATCCTCTCCAACACATGTTGTTTCCTGTGTTGCTAATTTTGACCATTCTAACTGGTGTGAGGTGGTATCTCAATGTGGTTTTAATTTGAATCTCCCTGATGGCTAGTGATGATGAACATTTTTTCATGTGTCTGATAGCCATTTGAAACATACAATTATTCTTAAAAAATATTTATTTTGGGAGCACCTGGATGGCTCAGTTAAGTGGCTGAATCTTGGTTCCGGCTCAGGTCATGATCTCAGAGTCACTAGATCAACTCACACCTCTAGCTCTGTACTCAGCAGTCTGCTTGGGACTTTCCCTTTCACTCTGGCCCTCCATGCCTCTCTAAAATGAATAAATAACATCTTTTAAAGATATATTTATTTTGGGGTGCCTGGGTTGCTCAGTGGGTTAAGCCCCTGCTTTTGGCTCAGGTCATGATCTCAGGGTCCTGGGATCGAGCCCCGCATCAGGCTCTCTGCTCAGAGGGGGAGGCTACTTCCCCTCCCTCTTTCTGCCTGCCTCTCTGCCAACTTGTGATCTCTGTCTGTCAAATAAATAAAATCTTAAAAAAAAAAGTAAAGCTATATTTATTTTGATCCCCTATCATATACAAATCCTGTGCTAAGTGCATACAGTTTAGTGGGAAAGAAACAATGCACACAATTTAAAAATGCATATAAAGTAATAAGTTCTCCATAGGGTGTGGTCATAGAAAAGAACAAATAAGTGCATTTTCAATCCAGTGGTCAGCGCACAGCCCTCTGAGTATATGATTTTTAATTGAAGGCTGAAGTATTAAAAGGAGCAGAACACACAAAGAATAAGGAAAGCGGTCAGCGTTATGACAGAAAACACTGCATGCGTAAACACAGCCTAAGCAATGAATTACATATCCAAACATGTCAAGAGGAAAGAATATGCAAATACTAGCATCATAAAATCAAATAATTCTAAAATTACAAAATGTAAAACCATGTTGGGCAGACTTCCACCCGAGAGTCCACATAGGCTTTTATAGACTGAGTCTGAAAGCAAACACCACCATTACTGGTTTCATAGACCATCTTATCATCCACTAGTAAATCTTACTGGAAATTAAATAGCATGTGAAGAAGAAGAGCAAGCTCAGCCAGTAAGCCAGTGTCCTTTGTTGGAGTAAAACTCCACAGAAAGAAATGTAGGAAGAATGGATGACAGCAGGACCCCTAAGCAGCTGCTATGTGCTGAGCAGTAGCTGGACAGCCTCAAAGATTTCAGTGGACCACGGTGGACGCCCATAGAGTCCTAACAGGAAACAATGGAAAACAGCAGCCCTTCATGAATCAGCCTGGTATGGAAGTCAGCACAGAGCGATAGTTTGTGTGCAGAACAAAAAGTCAAAGAAAAAAGTAATATTATGTTCTGTCAATAGTGCCTAAAGCAGCAATCCAAAGCCTGTTATTTTCATTTCTTGTTGGAGATTTCAGTCAATGCTATACCTACAAAGAGATCAGACACAGTATTTTCTTGAAATAAAGTATGTCCTGCTTCTCACATAGAAACTTCCGGTACAGAACTTCCTAAATATATATAATGGAGTTACATCCCAAATAACCCACTGTCCTTTCAAAATATGTCAAAATGCATTTAATACATCTAACCTACCAAAGTCATAGCATCATGCCTTAAATGTGCTCAGAACACTGACACTAGCCTCCAGTTGGGCAAAGTCATCTAAAACAAAGCCTTCTTTATAATAAGGTGTTGAACATTTTGGGCAATATATTGAAGAGTGTACTGAAAATGGGAAATGGAGTGGTTATGTGGGGACAGAATGCTTCTGAGTGTACCAGCGGTTTACCCTTGTGATCACATGGCTGACTGGGAACAGAGGCTCCCTGCTACCACTGCACAACATCACCAGAGAGGATAACACCATATCATTATCCTGGAAATAGATCAAAATTCAAATTTTGAAGTACAGTTTCTATTCAATGTGTATTCCTTCCACACATCATAAAGTCAAAGAATTGTAAATTGAACCATTGTCAGTCAGTGAGCCATCATAATTCAGTGAATTTCCAAGATCTGCTAATTAATTCAACACTTACATAAGAATACCCACGATGCCCCAAGCAATTTTTAGGCACTTGGTACCATCTATAAACCAAATACATACCTGTTGCAACTTCCCTTGTAGTCAGAAAGACAGACAATAAACATAATGGTTAAAAAAGTCATTATATTAATAGAAAATGTTAAGCTCTCTGGAAAAAAAAATAAGTCAAATAAAGTAAGAGGATTGGGAAGTTGCATGTAGTAGTATTAAAGGCCACTATACTTGATATTTACTCAACAATTGCAGGTTAGTGACAACATAGTGATGATCCTCCTCTTTCCTATCATGCTCTTCCTACCCCATGTTTAATATCCCTCAGGTAATAGACGAATCCACTTCAACTCAAGTTACTTAGTGATGTTTAAAAACATGCCTTCCCTATAGGAAAGCTTTAATTTTAGTTCAGAATTGAGACCTCTTATGAGTTCTGCTGAGGTGTGAAGCCTCCAGCTCTTCTAGCTGTTAGCAAGTAAAGGACATTTATAAAAGGGGTATTCACACTTTGAAAGAGTGTGTAAAAATATTAAATGCTGCCAATACACTGGTCCTTCAAATGTTTTTCTTTACTTAAATAGAGTTGATGCTGTTTGAATAGGAAATTTTAAACAGCAAAATTTTTAGGATTCACTCTACATACAATTGTAAATATATTATCCATTATATAGTCTCTCTTATTATTTAGGGTGAATGTAACATCAAAAAGGAAATAATATTAGTCACAAAAACAAATATATATAAATCATTCTCTATTTGATCAGTGCAGAGAAGAGTGATTTCAGGCATATATTATCTGCTGACACTGACTTCTTAACAAGCAAAGATATGTTTCCAACATTTTTTAATAAGAGCTTATAGAAATGTACATTGTTACTAAGCACAGGGTCTAAATGTGGATTAAAGAGGTTATTTTAGTGTGAAGAAACATGAATTCAAAAGACTAAAAGAAAAGTGAAAATATTGTTCATCATTTTCTAGTATTGTTTTCTATCCAATGATAAAGATCAATCTTCAAAGCAAATGGCTACATTTGATACTATTTATGAGGGCACTAATTAAGAAGGCTGAACATTCTTTTGCTTTCTGTGATTCTTTTTTCCACCAAAATTTAGAGAGAGTATACTTAGAATATGGAGAAGAAGCAGGTAGTTCAACTTCACAAAGTAAGATCATGAGTTCCCCATATCATGTACTTTTGCTATGTTAAAAACCAAACAAAACAAAACTCATGCTATCTTTTTCTTTTCAGATAAACTCTCCACAAACTATAATTTCAAATCAGATTTTCTTAATATTGCATTTATCTTTAGCCATAAACTTCCCTATTAATTGGCTCAATTTGGTGTTTAAGCCAATATAAAATGAGGTTGGAGTTTTAGAATATTTATGGACCTAGGCATCTCCCTAAATTGTTCCTATTTGTTTAAAATAATATCTTAAAGTTTACATTTTTGTAAGAAATTGACAATTGATCTCTTCTGTGAGTGCAGCTTTCTAATAAACATGTGTATGCACTTTCAAGTTCAAACTATAACACTTGTCTACATAGAAACTAAGAGAACAGAAGAGTGTTCTAATGATTAAAGTCTGGCCTAAGCCAGGCATATTTTTGAGACCTTTTATTTTAAGAGAAAGTGTAACTTTGAGGTGGGAAGGAGGACATAGAGTGGGTGTGAATTTTATGTATCTTTTAATTTTATAAATCCATTCTTTTCAAAGAAAACCTCAAGAGTTCCTCAAATATAGGTGTATTATATCTGTCTCAGTTACGTACTTGGGGGATTTTATCCCTAAAATGAGGTATAGTTAACCACTGTAAAAAGAAAAAAGGGATAAAATACTGTAGCATATAATTTATAGTTATTAACAGGGAAAACTTTGTTTTTTTTTTAATGTAAACCTATAACTCCTGCTGGGATCAGAAGTATCATTTGCAGAACTCTTTTAACCAGTGTTTCACCTCTCCACTTGTCAATGCATAAATCTTTTTCTATTGCCTGGAATAACTAAGTGACATCTGGCAATGAGGAATGACTAAGTTGGGGGCAGGGAGAAGGAAAGTCAGTTTAAAGCAAACCAGTTAGAAGAACTAAATTCTATCAATGTCTTCCCTAAATTAAGTTGATGTTTTATACTATTACTTTAAAGGAAAGGATAGATACATAAAGAAAAAGATATAAAGGAAAAGATATATACGTTTTATACTATTACTTTAAAGGAAATATTATACATTATTACTAAATGATATATAATATCATATATTACTAAAATATCATTATATTACATGTAATATATAATCTACAAACTTTATTATACCTGCTATTGACATCTATTAAGGCAAAGCATTAGAAACTTGAACAATATTTATAAAATATGAATAGACTAAAGTTCAATATTTCCTTGTTATTAGGACTTAGAAAAAGTATCCATTTTTTTAAATGCTGAAAGAGAAACTGAATAATGGGATATGAATTTCTTTTTTAACCAAATGTATTTTGCATCTGTATTACACTTGAGGATTTTCTTTTTTAACACCAATAGCCAAAAATATAAAATGTTCTCTCTTGTTCAGGAATTTAGTCTAGTATAATACATGTTAAATATGGTCCAAACCAGTCCTGGAATTCAACATTTCTAAAAGAATTCAATGAAACATTAATTATCATTGTTCTTGGCAAGCATATGTGGAAATTTGGAAATGGTGTACAGTATGAGAAATATATGGAATCACATTTACTCCGCAAATATTTCATATTTCTTTTTAAAAGAACTATTCCTCTAACTATGACATGTTTTTGCTCTATAATTTATTATTCCTGAATAGAAGACCTACAAAAACTGAGATTCAAAGTATAATCCATGATTTTCTCCCCCTTAGGCTGTATATGGCATAATTATTTTTATCCATTTCCATATCCTCCTTTTCAAAAGACAAAACAAAATGCTGTCATTAACAAAGAACATACATAACGTATTTAAATAGAGATAACCTAGGATACTTGCAATGATACAATGCCCCAATACATTTTTCTATTAAATAGACTATATGGCTAAAAGTTTGAATTTTTTCATCCCCATGCAACAATAGCATGGAGTAAAGCAAGATATGTCAATGAACTAACTTACTCTATATAAGACAAATTGACAAAAAATTAAATTGCTATTAGAATAAAAATGGTATTTGAGTATTATTGTTAATTATACTTGATTGTTTAACATTTTTATCTTTATAATTATGGGAGAGTCAAAAGAGCATGGGTTCAGTAATCAGATTGATTTGTGTTTAAATTAGAGTTGTATCCTTTGCTGATTATGTTACCTTGGAGAAATTATTTAATGTCTCTTAACTCTATTAATTAGATTTATATCGCCTACCTTCAGGGTTGAGATATTATGAAAAACATATCTAACACATAATCTGCCTTCATAAATTTCAGTCACCTTTCTCATATATCATTTGTAATGTTTATATATGATAAATTAATTTGGCCTAGAATTGTTACTGTGATTGAAACATTTATCACTTTCTATAGATTATTCTATTAGTCTCCCTCTTTAAAGAAATAACCATAATCTATTTGAAAAGTTTAAAAAAAAAAGTCCTGAAAAGAAGTATATTCCCACAGGTACTGATTCAACAGGGTTTATTTTTATCTTTTCTTATTTTTCTGTTTATAAAAAAGAAACAAAAAAGCCCAATTGTTTGACAAGATTATGGCAAAAGAAGTTCGGTATGGCCCAATAGTCAGACAATTTTATTTTATTTTATGATTTTATTTATTCATTTGAGAGAGAGAGACAGAGAGAGTACAAGCAGGGGGTCGGGCAGAGATAGAAGGAGAAGCAGATTCCCTGCTGAGCTGGGAGCTTGAAGACTCCATGCCAGGACCTGGAGATCATGCCCGAAGCTGAAGGCAGAGGCTTAACTATCTGAGCGACCCAGGCTCCCCCCATTTTTTTTAAACTAAGAAAGTTGATTGATTTTATCCAAAAAAAATTTTGGATACTGAACTTCTGAAGATTTTTAAATTTCCAAAAGTAAAATCATTATACATGATTATTTTATGTCTCACTGTTTAGAGCTAAGGCTGACCTTTTTGCTTCATGGTCTCAAACAACTAAGTCTACATCTAATGTTTCTAACAATTTCATGAAATGTTGTTACTAACATTTGCTAGTTGCAGGCTCATGAAAAGTTCTGTAGAGCTCACTTAAATGAACATGACCAATCCCTGTTGTCAAATTTGCAGTCTCATGGAAAGATATAACTAAGAATTCATTGGGAGAAATTTTACCACTAGAGGGATTTATTTGGTTGGGGCTTCACGCAGAAATAGTATTACAGACAAACACAGAGGGAAAAAATGGTAGTATTTTTCATCCAGAAGCCATCCCAAGAAAGTAAGAGAAAAGAGCCTGAGTAACAGGCAATGATAAGATAGCTTTGGACCTTTTAAGCAAATTCTTATGAGTTAGTATATCTAGTCTGTAGAACTTCCTGGAACCTCCAGCCTGCTTTAAGCATTAGGTTAGTACAGGATATCAGCAGCAATAAGAACAGAAGGTAACTGAGATTAGATTCTTGAAAGCCTTGTTGAGGAATCTGGGATTCGGTGGAAGACCCTGAGGACAAGGAAGTAATATGACTAGACTCATAAATTAAGGAAATTAATTTTGCAGTTCTTCCTAGGGTAGAAAAAGATAGGGAGACATAAAAGACAAACAAAACCCAAAAGCAAAAAGAAACCAAAACAAAAAAACAAAACCATAATTTGTAATACCTTGGTAATACATGTGAGAATTACTAAAACTGTGTGGAAAATACCCAAACTGATGAATAAATATGAAGGGAAGAACCAATTGAATAAATGTGTGAGGGTAGTTACATCAATAAAGCTTCTTTGGTTCTAGGCAAGGAACAAAGGAGCATTTGCTAATACAGGAAAGTGGCTCACGGGAGCTGATTTTGTAGGGAGGATGTTGACTTTGGTTTTGAATAAAATCAATCAACTCTCTAGGTGTTAAAATAAAATTGTCCATATTCAGAAATATAGTACTAGAAATATGGAACCTCAATTAAAAGACATTAAAAACTGGAAAGTGTTGGTAATATTGGGTACTCAAGAATGGACTCAAGTGAACAGTGTTGGTTGCTAAACTAGCACTCCTCTTCGTCTTATTTTCTAACACAACCTTAAGTATCCATGATCCGTCTTCCTCTTCCTTGCTGCCATTACCCTCAGAGCACACTGACTGTATCACAGCTTTAAGGATAGAGGGTGATTGTTTCAGGACAGTGAGTGAGCTTGTGACTTGATTACAATCAGTGAGACATTATATAAAGTCAGCTGAGAGAAGTCTGAGGGAAAAAAATATCCTCTTTTAGAGAAAAACCTAGGAAGACAATCTTTCTTCTGGATATAATGCCTGGAATTGCCACAACCAAATTAACTGCCAGCTCCCAGTGATAAAACTGCAGGGATTATGGCAGAGCAAAGGAAGAATGTGGGTTCATTATAGTATTTTTTATTTCAAATAACAGTACATCCTGAAACACATCCTACCTCTGCACCTCCTGCCATGTAAAGCTAGACACATTTTCCTGATTTTTTTCTGTTGGTTCAACTAGGGGTATCTATTATTATACCCAAATGCAATTCTCCCTGCTAAAGGCATTTAAATTGTTTTCTATGTCAAAGGGCCAAAGGGAAATAAAAATGGGAACAGAATATCGGCATTAGAAGTTCATGTTTTAAATTGGGAAAAAATAGTCTTGTATATCCATATTGTGGAGATTAGAAAAGGACCAGCGGTGATAAATCACAGAGTTGTAGAAAGGCAGACTTTCTAGAATGAGTCTGGTTAGCAACAGAGCACTTGCTTCAGAGAGATCAGGGAAGATGAGAATTGAGAAAGAAGATCATTAATTTGGAACCTGGAAGTCTCATGTTGTGAACTCCAAGAACATCATTTCCACATGGTACCACACACCAAAAAATGGGCAGGGATTTTATGATGAAAAAGTACAGACAACATATGCTGTAATTCATTAAAGAAATGATTAGATTTCCTTATTAGTTTAGATTAAGAAAAGGAAATAAATAGAGTAACTTGAGCTGATATATTGAGAAAGTATTTTTGTTTGTGTTTTGTTTTAATTGGAAAAATGTAGGTATGTTCAAGTTAAAAAAAAGGGTAAATTAAAGCCAGGTACCATAAACAATAGACAGCTGACATAAAATAATTGAAAATTACTTCAAGCATCTGTGTTACCCAAGGCTCCTTACATTAGTATTGTCTTTACTTTCAGTCTCTGTGGGCAACCTCATCCACTATCTTGGTTTTTAGCTGTACCTATTATTGATGAATTTCACAAATCCATATGTCAATCATGACTTTAGCAATGAAATTTAGACTCAAATCTTAAGTTTGCTTAACAGTTATACTTTGATGTTCCACTATGACTTCTAGTACAAAGTGCCCCAAACTGCCGTCATCACTTTATTTACAGTCCTGTATTTTCCCCACACTTCCTGTTTCTTATCAAAAAACTGGGTCACCTAGATTCCTCTCTCCCTTAGGTAACCTATTTCCATGGATTTCAGATCCTGTGTACTTTTAGGATCTGTTCCTTTCTTTAGTTTTATAAAACTAGTCCAGGAAAAGGCCATCACTATCTCTTGAATTGGCAACTGTAACAGCCTCCATCTTTCTATCTCTAATTTCACTTCCATCGCCAAGACCTATCTATGTCAATTGTTTGTTTCAGGACATCCAAAACTAACCCCTCACACACCTACCAAAAAGCACCTCCCCAGACATATATTTACAAAATGTTCCTGGGATGTGATACAAGATAATATACTATCTGTCCTTAGCCTATTTCTCAGATAACACTTACCATCCCTGCCATACCCTTGTGTTTCAGCAACAGCAAAATATTTGCCATCCTGCTTACATCCTACTTATTTCTTTCCTTCAGAACTTTATCAGGACATTTTGTCTTATTTTAGATTTCTTTATCCATTTTATCTCTTATATGCCTAATTATCTCCTAATACTTCAAGCTCCACCTTAAGTTTATTTGCTCTTTAAAATCATCTTCTATCTCCACAAGTTGGGCTGAGTCTTTTCCAGTCTTGCTGGATGATGTCCATTAATATCTACTGCCTTGATATAATTCCCTTGACTTGACTTCTTCCTATTGTTTATATCCTAAACATGGAGCTGTTGGGAGTGAAAACTGGCACTTACATTTGCAATTATCCTCAGTATCTAGAAAAGTATCAGTGCAGAGTAGATATTCAATAAATATTTGTTGATTCGTGCTGAATATTTTTAATTAAGGGATCAAGTCAACAAATACCATATGTACTATATCTATCTATCTGTGTATCTATCTATCTATCTATCTGACTCAGATATATCAAGCATCAGTAAGAACTCCTAGGACAAGAACTTCAATTTGATATTGTCAAGCAAGAAAATCCACTCTTCCAAAGAACATTAAACTGACATTACTTTCTGATGACTTCAAAGGTAATAAAGGGCAAAATGAGTAAATCATTAAAATGTAAGCAGTGAATTTTGAAAAAGCCCAGAATACTTATTATAACTCATATTGAACTTTCTTAGATGCTATTCAAATTTCTGTCAAAGAAAAGTGATTGAAAGTATGTCCACTGTATCATAGAAAGTGCAGGGTGACAATTGTCATGCAGTATATTCATACACAAAATAATTGGGCTGCCATAGCCCATGGAAATGATGGCAACTTCATTGTGTCCCTTGTAAGCTCTTTGACATAACCTAGCAGGAGAGGCAAAGAATTAGGCCAGCAGGAGTTCAGATCTATTCAATAGAGGATCATGGTATAGACAGCTATGTCCTATATCACATTAAACGGATGTCAGAGCCATCAAAATGTTACTCCGTCTTCCAAAAAAAATAAAGAGTTTCATTAGAAAATACAAAATTTCAATGTCACACCTTATTCCTTTTGAAAAATTAAAACATATAATTAGTTCATAACAGGAGCTAAATGAGTTGTAAAAGTTTATTTTATAGTTTGCTGAGAAGATTTCTTTAAGCTTTTGAGTATCTAAAACACTACTTACCCCATTAAAAATAAAATATAAACTTAAAAATCTCATAATTGCATTGGAAGCTTTTATTGGGCCTTTTAGCTCTGTTGATGTTTCTCAGCCATGTTAAAATTTTCAGAATAACATGGTCTAAAGTGCAGAAGATTGTAGAAGATGATTGCCACAATCCCACATCAGGTGTGAACATTATGTCACTGTCTTAAAGGGTTTCCCTTTAAAGAGTCAGTATTTCTATGGTTTAAATTGAGCATACCAGTCACACAACATGAGAAAAAGCAAAGAGGGGCTGGGATTTTAGCCTACACTTCCAGTAAAAGGTTTTTCTCCAGTACCCAACTGTGGGTCTAATTTATTCTCCTAAGAGTCCCCATTCTAGTATTTCTAAATGATCTTGTATATTGCAGGGTTTTAAGTAACCTTATTATGCTCTTTTACATCATAGACAAGGATTTAGAAAAGCTGTCCTTGTACAATTTGACCCACTTCCCTAAAGACTTTTTAACCTGAAGGAAAATCCATTTAACCAGCCAAGGGTAGCACTCTGATAACAGTAGCTGCCAGCTGGACGCCCAGTTCCATGATGTACACAGGCATCCACATCAACTCCAGACGATCCTGAGACATCAGACTTAATTCACACTTCAGAAAAGGTGTTACAGATTAGTCTTGTCCATTGCAGTAGGATTTTTCACAATTATGAGAGTCAACTAGATTTTTAGATTTGTTCTATCTCACCAGAACCATCAACATAAAGAACCTTATAATTTTTCTTTCCCTTTCCATTTCATTATTTTTCAAGGTAAAAATAACCTCTTGGCAATGTATAAATATTACTCTTTAATATTTGTAACATCAACCATTTTCTTTGCAAGATACAGAAAGTCATTTTATAAGATTTGATTATATAATAAATATGAAAATACCACAATGCTATAAGATTATTAACTACAAAATGCTTTAAAAGATAAACAAAACACTCTTTTCTACTGCCTTTCCTTCAAATATCATTTAGTTAATTACATATCTGGATACTCTAGAATGCATTAATATAATAACTTTAAATTTATATCCAGGATAAGAACATAAAGGATATATGAATTTTTAATGTAACTTCAAGTTTTTTTTTAAGACAAATTATTACTAGGTTTGGCATGATCTGTGATATTTGTCTTTAAAAAACAATGAAATGAAGGAGAATTAAAACCATTACAGACACTGATCTTCTGGTTTGGTTATTTCTTTTAATGTTTCTTCAAGAATGTCCAGCCATATTTACTCTTTCTGCAATTCTCTTCAATAATTCAGACTGACTTGAGTGACAGCAAGTGACAGGAGCATAACAGTTCATCTGGCGGGGGGGGGGGTAAACTGCAATTGAACTTTGCCCAAAACAATCTGCTCAACTGCATTTTCATAAGAACAAGTGTCACTTCATTTCCAAAAACAAATGCTTAGCAGAATAGCAAGAATTTGGAAAAATTAAAAAGCCAATACTTCCAACATGATCATTCAACTGTGCACTATGTAGTTGATTAAATGTTCTCATGACATGATAGCCACTAATGAAGTTACCTATCAACATCACTATTACTGTTACTGGCACCATGTGAATAAAAAATACAGGCACATAAGAAATAAAGACAGCCTAAAACACTTCTTTCTATTTTCTATTCTGCTTCTTTTCTCATGTTAGTATTTGTGGAAACACAAATTTTACAACCACTAAATTAGTACCTTTGTAAATAGAAAGAATGAAAAAAAAATATATATATATAAACAAATATATATATTTGTTTCTAGGATTAAGGGATGTTTAACTCTAGGAGTCACCAGGAGCTGGTGGTGGATATTATGGAGGGCACATATTGCATGGAGCACTGGGTGTGGTACATAACAATGAATTCTGGAACACTGAAAAGAAATAAAATAAAATGAAATGAAAAAAATAAAAAAAATTCAATCTATTTTAAAATGAAAAAAGAATTAAGGGATGGTATAAAATATTTTTTAAAGCTATTATCTTCCTTTTACTCGAAAAAAAAATCATTCAGATACATTGGGTGTATAGAAATAGATGATTCATGTAATAAATTAACTCATACCATTCTGAAAATCATACTATTTAAACTTTAATATATGAGCATACATATCAATTTGTCTGATTAAAGTTTTAACTCATAAGCAAAGTAAACATAGAATATAATAAAGTTATTTTCTTTCAGATTTCCTTAAAATGGACATTCCTGAAAACCCCACTTGACTGACTCAAAAAATCATCTTAGTTTTGGTTAAAATGTCTCACTATGGGCAAATTTCTCCCAATATTTTTTTCAGAATTATTGTACGTCAATAATGTAACAAAAAGTTTGCATTGCAAAAATATAAAATGAGATGTGATGGCAATATTTTTACATTTTCAAATGTAAAATAATTCCTAAGATCCAAATCTGAACAATGTTTTGTGAATTCTAAGAACAAGCATTGTTAAAAGTAGTATGAAATAAAATATTAAAAGGAGAGGCTTTTTTTTTTCCTGAGTGGAAATATTCTCATACTTTACTAAATAAAATGGATAAAAGGTAATGAAAACGCATGTAATGAGATAAGTGAACCTGGGGAATGAGATAATGTTTACCTAATACCTGTCCAATGCTCTGGAGACACTCATCCAATCAAGAGTTTTAAATCATTATAAACTACAGAAAATATGAATTATAAAGGAAATACTAAATATTTTACTGCAATCACAATGGTTCCCACACTGAACTTTATAAGAATTCTTAAGTTATTTTATTTAAAACATTAATATCAGTGTGTGATCCTAACAAAATTATTGTTGTTATTGTTGTTTTTTTTTAACAGGAATAGTCGATGGATTTTAGCCTGTGGCGGGAATAGCTGTCTCAGTAGAATTACAGTTCTTGACTTGAACCTACTTTAAAAATCATCAGCTCATATTTCAGCATTTGTAGCAATTAGATAAATACATTCCTCTTCAGACTCTGAGTTGGATTCCCAACTCTGCCAACTGTGCATTTCCTTTCATATCCTCATTGATTGGAAAGCACCTTAAAAGAATCAACCTAGGTTTTGAAATCACCATTTTATTGCACTAAAGGACAACTTAATCTTGTTTTCTGAAATAGCGAAGTGTAATTTTATTTACCGCCCCATCAATAAGATCCTGAAACTTGAGATTTATAATTCTGTTTGATGGTCCCTTTAGTTTATCACAGGGGGAGAAAAAAACTATTCAATAATTATAGGGAATATTTAGTTTTTGTTCTTGTGATATATTTTCTCTTATACTTTCATTTTTAAAAAACTCAAAATAAAAGATATTTTTACTTGTATCCCAAGAAGTAATGAAATATTTAGATAAGAAACAAAGAAAATGTACTATATTCTTTAAAAAACAATGTAGAGGTTCTTAAAATAAGCAATTGACTGATAAACCACTTAAGTTTCTCCATTTTAAAAATGAAGAATATGATCATACTTGGCAAAAAGAGTTGTTATGAGGATTAAAAGTATTAATATATACAAAAGTGATGGAACAATACCTGGCATAAAGTAAGAACTCAATAAATAGTAGCTATTAGTAGAAATGATAGTATTAATTAACTGGTAGTAGTAGCTGTAATAGAGGCATCCTAATTGTTGATGAAACAAAAATAGTTGCAACAAGATTGCTAAAATATATGAAAATCACCACTACTAGTAATATATTTGAGCTAAATGCACTGGGTTAGTGTCAAACGCCAATCAATTTTCAATTACCTAATATTTAGCTACAGGAGGTCAATAGTGACTGGCTGATTCACTGATTAGCATGTGTTATGAAAATCCCCACCAGAAGCGTGGAGGTAATTGGGTTTGAATAAAATAGTTAATCGCCTTTTCCTGATTCTCCCTGAGGAAAAACAAGAAGAAATCAAGTAGGACAAACATTAAATATAAAGTTATTATCCAATGACTAGTTTTGTTTATTTGCTTTTGTTTATAATGTTCAGACTAGATATTGGTTGGTTCAAATTAACAAAATGGTGATTAGATTACTGTAGGTAGGAAGCTGTGAGGCATATAATGAAAAGAAAATAAGTTTTTAAGGAAAAAATACATCTTTCGTAAAAGAAATCGAATGTTTTGTTTGATTTTGTCTGTTATCTCTGTTTAGTTTTCAAGAACTACTGTTGCTTAATAATTTCTCCATTTAGCATTTCAGTTTTAAAGTTTTGTTCTCAAAACTTGCTCTGTAATGACTATTGAAACTAATTGACTCAAATCAGCTTGTCAATCTTTCAAACTTAAATTAGTGCTGCTTTGTGTTATTTTTATTGGCAACCAATTGTCATTAATTATTATTACTTTACTATTATTTTTCTACCATTTATCATCAGACACATAATTATATAATTATCCATTTATCAGACACATAATTAAATAGATGAAATGGGAATAGTTTTATTTCCTTACTCTATTCTGAATTTAAATGAAAATGTCTCATAAATGAGCATGTTCTATTCATATAATAAGAAAAAATAATATATGATACATTTGTTCTGGAGTCTCTATAAAAACATTATGTAACTAGGGACTTTACAAATCAGGTAGTCACATGAAACAGAGAACTATTTTTTATTAAGGTGTTGTAAAGTGTTTCTTATTTAAATAGAGCATTTCACTCTTTAAAAGGATACAAATATACTACATTTCCAAGATGCTTGAATAGTTATATAATAGTGTATATACTTCAAAATACCAGTAGTTATGGGTTTTTTTTCTCCTAAAAATATTAATTGCATTAATTATGCATTCCCCCAGTCAAACAGTCAATGAAGCAAGAGTGACAGTTACTGGAAGCCTTTCAGAAATCTGCTCAGGAAGTTGTTCTCCACCAAAAAAAAAACCAAAAAACAAACAAAAACAAAAACAAAAACAAAACCCAACTAAGTAAAAACAACCCCCCCCAAAAAAACAGATAATCACATCCTAAGATGATATCACTGCTTCTACACAGAGATTCTCTAGAAATGCCATACAAATATATTATTTCAATCATGTGACCTGCTTTCTTCCCAGAAGTAGAATCTTGGGAAGAGCAGCCCCTGCTTTGGCCCCACTGGGGTTAGATGCCAAACTCTTGACCCTTCCTCTTGAATGTGCTCAATTGTCAGTTTTGCCTACCTACCGCAGCTGTTGGATATTCCAGAGGATCAGATGGCCAGAATAGGTCTGGAATAGACCTATTAGCATCTCAATACAGCCTTTTCAGTGCCCTTTATTACCAATTCACTCAAATTAATTAATTTTTAATTTTGCACTACCTCAACTATTATAAATCAAGTGAGCCAGTGAGAGAAAAGCACACTGAAACATGAAACTGTCTGTGGTTTAAGTCACAGAGGCTTAACCTATGCAATCTGTCACTTTGAAGATCAGAAAAAAAGGAAAATTATCCTGTGCAGAGATTATTGAAAAAATATTTTTGATGAATTATGCTCCTTTCAAAAGGTCACAAAAGAGAGGAGAAGTGGTGATAAATGTCTGTGATGTGTTTAGATCCTTAAACCCAAGTTATGGATTCAGAAAGACCAGCTCACTAAAAAGAATGCTCCTGTGATTTCCCATTTATTTTATCTGAACCTAACATTTTATTGTCATATTAACTTGTATACTGTACAAATAATGATTTTGAGTTTTAAAATTGACAGCACCTGTAATTATATAATACTCTTGAAATTTAAGAATTATTATTATTATTATTTTGTAGGTGCAGCTTTAATTTCCTTAAAGAAGCATCTTCTAAAAGAGTGAGTGATTTGGATTAGATAATCATCTGAATTATAAACTGGTATTTTGAAATGCAGAAAGCAATGAAATCACTGGCAAAATATCCCTCTGTGTTCCTTTACCTTCAATTTACTTGAATTGGTCTCAGGAATAAAACTCAGAGTAAGAAAGCATTTACTTTTAACGCTACAATCCTCTTTGAGTGAGGACTGGGATTGCTTTTGATATTCCATAGTGCAATGTACATAGTTATAGATATATCATATGGAGCTTTCTTTTTGACTTTGAGCTACAAAGTAGAAAGACCAAAGATTAAAGGTGTTCAATCATTCCACCATACTGTGTAACTTCTTACATCATATTCTTGAGCAAGGAAATGTGGCCAAATTTAAGATGTATTTATACCATGCCGGGTAGGATTTTTTTTTAAACCTAGTATAAACCTAGCTGTTTGAGACAGAATACAATTGGTTTCTGTTTCTGAGAATAATAAAGGGTAGATTCATGGCTACCAAATAACTCCTAGAGAGTTTTCTTTCCCTCTCAAATATAATCAAGCCCATGGTGTGGTTTATTACAAACATTTATGAAGTCATTTAATTTTAAATATTTGCAACTATTTTATAAGTACTTGGCATTTAAAGTTGTGAAAATGAAGTAAGTAATTTGTTGAGGTTAACAATGCAGTAAAGGAAGAAAGATCAACTCATATTTTAGACCACCATTTCACAAATATTCCTGGGCAAAACTGCTTCCCCAAACCTTTATTTGTTACAGATAAATTATCATAAGTGACAACTACCCACATTTAAACAAATATAAAATGAAATACTTTCCTAAACTGAGGGTTGTTAAATTCAAGAACAGATTTCTTATGTTAGAATTATGGTTAAAGTAGAATAGTATCCTGATATGGGACTGCCTTAATTGTGGTTCTGACTGGAAGCAGAAGATAGCAGATATAATATTGAGATCTTTAAAAAATACAATTATCAGTTCAAAATTGGGTTCACATAGCTCAACAATATTTCAAACTATTAGCATAATGAAAAATTTTCTTGCTTCCCAATTCTTTATTGTTTTTATTGAGATTGTTATGCAAATTCTGTATTGGTTCTTTGGCAGAGAATGTTGGGCCAACTGCCAAATTAAATAGAAATCGCCCCCATATTTCCAGATGGCTACCCCATGTTGTGTAATTATCTCCCTTAAAAATATATTTTTCATTTTAGTACTTAAGAAAATACTCAACATACTAATGCATAGTAAACGCCAGTTATTTAAAGAATATACTGATTCTCTCATTTCCTTTTTTTCATTTTTAGTGTATAAGAAAGTAACTGATTTCTGTACATTGATTTTGTATCCTGCCATGTTACTGAAATGCTATATGAATTTTAGTAGTTTGGGGGTGGAGTCTTTTGTGTTTTCCATATAAAGTATCATGTCATCTGCAAAGAGAGAGTTTGACTTCTTCATTGCCAATTTGGATACCATTTCTTTTTGTTGTCTGATTGCTGTTGCTAGGTCTTCTAGTACTATGTTGAACAAGAGTGGCAAGGGGCATCCTTGTCATGTTCCTGATCTCAAAGGGAAGGTTGTCAGCTTTTCCCCATTGGGGATGGTATTCACTGTGGGATTTTCATAGATATATTTAATGAAGTTGAGGAATGTTCCCTCTATCCCTATACTTTGAAAAGTTTTAATCAGGAACGGATGCTATATCTTGTCAAATGCTTTTTCTTCATCAATTGAGAGGATCATGTGGTTCTTCTCTCTTCTCTTATGATCTATTCCATTTACTATAGCACCAAGAACCATAAGATACCTGGGAATAAACATAACCAAAGAGGTAAAGGATCTGTACTCAAGGAAATACAGAACACTCATGAAAGGAATTGAAGAAGACACAAAAAGATGGAAGACCATTCCATGCTCATGGATCAAAAGAAGAAACATTGTTAAAATGTCTATATTGCCTAGAGCAATCTATACTTTCAATGCCATCCCGATCAAAATTCCACCAGCATTTTTCAAAGAGCTGGAACAAACAATCCTAAAATTTGTATGGAACCACAAGAGACCCTGAATTGCTAAGGAAATGTTGAAAAACAAAACTAGGGGCATCACATTGTCTGATTTCAAGCTTTACTACAAAGCAGTGATCACCAAGACAGCATGGTACTGGCACAAAAACAGACACAGAGACCAGTGGAACAGAGTAGAAAGCCCAGATATGGACCCTCAACTCTGTGGTCATATAATCTTCAACAAAGCAGGAAAAAATATACAGCAGAAAAAAGTCTCTTCAACAAATGGTGCTGGGAAAATTGGAGAACTATGTGTAGAAGAATGAAACTCAACCATTCTCTTACACCATACACAAAGATAAACTCAGAATGGATAAAAGACCTAAATGTGAGGCAGGAATCTATCAAAATCCTAGAGGAGAACCAAGGCACTAATCTCTTTGATATCAGCCACAGCAACTTCTTTCAAGATATGTCTCCAAAGGCAAAGGAAGCAAAAGCAAAAACGAACTTTTGGGACTTCATCAAGATCAAAAGCTTCTGTGCAGCAAAGGAAACAGTCAACCAAACAGGAGGCAACCCATGGAATGGAAGAAGATCGCAAATGACACTACAAAGGGCTGATATCCAAGATCTATAAAGAACTCTTCAAACTCAACACACACAAAACAGATAATCACGTCAAAAATGGGCAGAAGACATGAATAGACACTTCTCCAAAGAAGAAATACAAATGGCTAACAGACACATGAAAAAATGTTCATCATCATTAGCCATCAGGGAGATTCAAATCAAAACCACATTGAGATACCACCTTACATCATTAGAATGGCCAAAATTAACAAGACAATAAACACCATGTGTGGGAGAAGATGTAGAGAAAAGGGAACCCTCTTACACTGTTGGTGGGAATGCAAGTTGGTGCAGCCACTTTGTGGAAAACAGTGTGGAGATTTCTTAAGAAATTAAAAATACAGATTCCCTATGACCCTGAAATTGCACTACTGGGTATTTACCCCAAAGATACAGATGTAGTGAAAAGAAGGGCCATCTGTACCCTAATGTTCATAGCAGCAATGGCCACAGTTGCCAAACTGTGGAAAGAACCAAGATGCCCTTCAACAGATGAATGGATAAAGAAGATATGGTCCATATATACAACGGAGTATTATGCCTCTATCAGAAAGGATGAATACCCAATTTTTGTATCAACATGGACGGGACTGGAAGAGATTATGCTGAGTGAAATAAGTCAAGCAGAGAGACTCAAGTATCATATGGTTTCACTTACTTGTGGAGCATAAGGATTAACACAGAGGACATTGGGAGACAGAGAAGAGAAGTGAGTTAGGGAAAATGGGAAGCGGAGACAAACCATGAGAGACTGTGGACTCTGAGAAACAAACTGAGGGTTTTGAAGGGGAGTGGTGTGGGAGTTTGGGTGAGCCTGGTGGTGGGTATTATGGAGGGCACATATTACGTGGAGTACTGGGTGTGGTGCATAAATAATGAATGCTGGAACACTGAAAAGAAATAAAACAAAATAAAATGAAAAAAAAAAAAGAATATACTGAATATTGTCATTGCTGTTCCCTCAAGTATCTCAAAAGAAACCCTGCTCTGATTGCTTGATGTTAGTATGCTGAGAGACAATTGTTCTTTTCTTCTAATGAAGGGTTTTAAGTCTAAAAATTAACTCAGCTTTACTCTAACATAATCTTACAAGCTACAAAATTGATCATGATTTAATATAACAGTCAATGTTATTCTTGTGCACAAACACTAATCATCCAGCACCAAATAGCTTTTTGTACAAGTTCATCATAATCACAGGCAGAAAAGCTTAGGGAAAAAATGTCAACAAAAAAATAAAATTTTGTGACAGTTATGTATGTCATCTGATTTATTTCTTTTTATTATAACTGAGTTCATAGAATGAAAGTACCAATCTGTGGTTTATGAAACCTTTTTTAATTGGTTCATGTATGGCCATCATTTATGTATTTATGCATTTGCTTCCTTATTTGTTAATTCATTTGTCCATGCATTCATTCATTTATTCATTTTTTGTTGGATTATAATACCGTAATAAGTGTAGATCAATCATCCAGAGTATGAACTTGATGATAATTACAAACATCTAACCACATTATTTCCCTAATCCATTTCTGTCTCCCTTCACTTCATGTAATCAATACCCTTAGCTGTATTTTCACCATGATCTTGATTCCTTGTATTATATATATGAGATACATATATCTTGATTTCATAAATATTTGTAGCACTTTGAAATTTTTAGTTCTGTTTAACTTTAGAGAAAAAATGGTCTCATGATAGATACAACTTTAAGGGCTTACCTGTCACTTAATATTATATTTCTAAGATTCAAACATAGTTTTATATCATTATTTTTCCTTAATTTGGTTTGATGTATAATATTCGATTGTGCAAACTTACTATAGTTCATTCATCCATTCTCTCTTTAATGATATTTAGATTATTTCCAGGCTTTATATAGCTTGAACAATGCTTCATGAAAATTCATCTTTCTGAACATTAAGAAGAGTTTCCTGGGATATATATATGTATATATGTATACATATATATATATATATATATGTATATATATATACATATATATATCTAGGAAAATGGCTTAGTTTATATCTTGTGTTAACACAAAACTATTTACCAAAGTGGTTAGAACATTTAAATTCTCATGTTATTATTTAGATTAGAAGGTGTTGAAACCACATCTTCTCTAACACTAGAAATCTCTAATTGAAATAAATATACAAATTTGTATGTAATTTATATACAAATTATACATAAATATATGATATGTGTGTATGTGTGTGTGTGTGTGTGTGTGTGTGTGTGTATGGACCTGGATGGCTTGGTTGGTTAAGATCTCTTTTTTTCTTTTTAAAATTTTATTTATCTATTTATTTGTCAGAGAAAGAGAAACAGAGAGCACAAGCAGGGTGAAAGGCAGGCAGAGGGAGAAGCAGGCTCCCCACTGAGCAAGGAGCCCAGAGCAGAACTGGATCTCAGGACACTGAGATCATAACCTGAGCTGAACGCAGATGCTTAACCAACTGAGCCAATCAGGCTTCCCAGCATCTCACTCTTGATCTAAGCTCAGTCCCTGATCTCAGGGTCGTGAGTTCAAGCCCTGTGTTGGGCTTCATGCTGGGCATGGATCATACTTTGAAATATATATATATTTAAATATAAATTTATATATAAGTACATATTTTCCAAGTAGGCTCCAACCTATATATTTATATATAAATTCATCTATATATTTTTTTTCAACTAAATAGTTAAAAATGATAATTCATTGCCTTCTTGACTTGTGTTTCTCTCATCATTTATTATATTGAACATTTTTTCCAATGCTTATTGAACATATATACTTGCTTCTGGGGGAAATTTAGTTTATGACTTTCACTCATTTTATTTCATTGCTTAATTATTATTAATACACATAAATTATTATTTATTACTAATGCATATGTTTTTCAGTTGTATGTGTTGAGAATAATTCCTCTCAGTTTGAAACTTGTTTATTCTCTTAAAAAGTATTTTGAAAAACCGAATTTCTTAATTTTACTATAAATAAAAATTTAGTGTTAAGGATTTAGGAGGGTTCCAAAACAAGAATTGATGATTATAGATATATTCAAGAAGTTTTAATAAATGTACAGATATATCATGTTCATGGATAAGAATAATCTATTGAAAATACATCAATTGTCCCTAAATTTATGTACAGTTCTAAAAATCCCAATAAAAATATCAACAGGAATTTTCATAGCATTTAATAACATGATTCTTAAATGTGTCTGAAAGAATAAAGGACAAGAATTGTCAGTAATATGAAGGGCAGGAATGAGAGATTTGTCTTTTCAGATATCAAGACTTAATATAAAACTATAGTAATTAAGAAATTGAAATATTGACACAGGGTAAATATATTTATGTAAAAGATATTTTATTTGAGGCTTAGATCTCCATATTGCCACTAAAAGTTATTTTGTTCTGTCCCTTTGAGTGTCAAACGATTGTTTGAGAAAGAGTCCACTTTTCATGAATATTTTCTCATTCTACAAAGCTATCAATGAGTATCAGGAAAGAATTTATCTTGAAAACAACCCAGCCAAAGCCCAACCAATCACTATATCTTGCTAAAAGGCCTCATCCTCTTTTTTTATTTTTTAAACTCAAGTGTACTTGAGTACACTTGAAATTCATCTCTAGAAGTAACTAACAGTTTTCATTACCAAGGAAGAGAGTAGCAAGTTTTATTGGTCCCTATGTACCAAATCATAACAAACCAATATTACCTTAGTTACAAAATTGACAGAAAATAAACAATGAAATGTAAATGAAATTCAGTCACACAACCTGAAAAGTAGTACATTACTGTGTAGTTTAATAATTACTTTTCCCACATGTTTTGTAGAGCTTTAAAGATTTTATTGATTAAAATACATGAAAACGGTTGTCACATGGAAAATTAATAACATCAAAATAATGTAAGTTCCAGTATAAATAAAATTCTCTTTTCTATTGCTAGCCTCAGTTACTTTGTTAATGTTATTTTTATTCTATTTTTATTCCTGTTTATATAGTATCATTAATCTATAAAATTATATTTAAATTGATCTTTCATTTCATATCAATTTTGTTGCACTTTTTTTCTTTTATGGCATAATTTATTAAATTCCTAGCCCATATTCTTTGCCTTTTATTTATCTGAGACATGAAACACTTAAAACTACAACTCTGAAATATACCACTCAGACTTATGCCATATTATTAGAGGCTTCCTTTCACTGTTCTACCTTCCAACTAAATCACTTCAATCACAAGCCCCTACTGTCATACTTTTTCTGCTTGTACAAAAGATGAGAATAGAAAAATCTCAGTCACTTTAATGATGGCAACAGTAACTTCTATAATTCATAAGCATTTTGTACAAACCTTGGTCTTCTGAAAAGACCAACTGATAACTGCATGAGCTAGGAAAAAAAAGGTATGTCTCACTAAAGAGAAAATAAAGGGAAACGGTAAGTTCCTCCAATTGACTGTGTTTAAAAATAGCAAAGCATCATTATAGAGAACTACAAAAATGTCACATACCCTAGAGTTTCTCCATAAGAAAATATGTATAAAAACAAAAATGATTTCACAATTAAAGTTTTAAAGATTAACAGGACATTGAATTCCTGGCACATATTACCAACTATATTTTCATGCTTGTCTATTTTAACCCATATATCATTTATCATATGGAGGGCCAAGCTAGGCTCCATGACAAGGGAACTCTGTAGCCCACCTATTCTATAGGCAACTCCTGAAGAACAGCAGGACTGGGAAACATTCCTTCCAAGGCTCTGTCCACCAGGACATTTCTTTGGATCAGAGAATGGGTGTCTCACATTCCAGCCAGGATTTTAAATAAACATCCATTTCAAACAGAGTCCCGCCAAGACTGTTTCCTGTTTTATGGCATACTCCTATGATTACATATGACTTCAGATTGGAAGGAAGTTACCTGATGCAATGCTTCAGTGACATGTGCATCCTTTTTAAATATTGGTGACAAAATTAACTTAAAAATCTAAACATAATGAAGTATCATTCTACTATTCCTACCCTATGCAGCCTCAGGCAATCTTAACGTCTTTGCAGGACGGAAAATGTAATTGAAAGTCTACAAGAGAAAAATTTCCTTTAGTTAACTTTCTGCCTTTTCCAGCTGACAAACTCTAAAATACATTCATTTATCTTAGTTATGCCTTCCACTGTTTCCCTCAGACAGAGGTAGCACTAAACTAGTCTCGGGTTAGAAACAGCACAAGACCTGTAGCCAAATCTAATTGAGGGGCCACTGTGATTTTCACTCTCCCCTTGCAGTCTTCAAACCAAGCACAATTCAGCACATGAGAAAAAATAACACGCAGTACAAAGTTCTTAGGGTCTGGCCCAGCAGGGGAAGTTGAAGCAAAATGTCATGTCAACAACAATAACAATGAAAACATTTTTAAAAGCTTTGATCTTATGAATAGCCTCAGTACCAAAGGCAAGCCCTGCTGTTCATGCCTTAACAACAGAGCAAAAAGAGCAGACAACCTCATTTACACATGCTAGTTCAATGCCAAAGGCAGAAAAGTGGGGAAGACAATGCAGGTCTTTGGGGAAGCTCTGCAGTTAAATGGATAGCCTTGTTATTGCATCTACTACACTAAACAAATGCTCCAATAAGGGAAACTTTAAACTTTCTTATTTTAAAATTTTCTGTTTTTTAAGTCATTTATCTTCTAGTATGATAAAGTTAAGTGAACAATACATGACAAATACCCAGAAGAAATTTTTTTTTCTGCTTTTACATCCTAATCTCTTTTTTACTTTATTTCTTTTTGATTTCTTTTACTTTTATTTTATTTTTATTAACATAAAATGTATTCTTTGTTTCAGGGGTACAGGTCTGTGATTCATCAGTCTTACACAATGCACAGCGCTCACCAATGTCTATCATCCAACCACCCCATCCCTTCCACCCCCTCCACTCCTTTTGAGTGTCACTGTATTTATGAAAGGTGAATATTTAGACATGGAATATTTGTGGCCATTGCTATTGGGATAAATACCAAATTTTACAAAACTTGAAATTTGGTTATCTCTGAATATAAAATGGGGATTCATTTGTCCACAGCCTCAAAAGGCGAGTTCTCTTATACATACTGAAATCTGGTACAAGGATAAAAGAGAATTGACAGCTATGAGTCAATAACATTGAAAGTTCATTCTGTCTACTATTTGTCTACATTTAATACTAAAAAGGTCCTGAGTGAATAATAGGCCAACAGCTAAGTCTCTTCTAGCCTGGACTATAGGATTTTAAAAAAATCACATTCATTTTGAGTCTGTGTTTAAAATTAATTATGGATCACTTCAATTTCTTCTTGGCTACTTGAATATTCTCAAGTTTGAAGAGACTATTTTGTGTAACACACTGTAATATTAATTGTCTTTCATTATGTAATCTGGCATAAAATTGGGAAATGGCTTCTGTGACTAAACTGCATTTTTAAAAATGTTATTTTTTCCTCATTAGGACTTAAATTTTCCCATTAACTTAAAACTTAAACATACCTCCAAAACAAGGTGCATTCGGGGTTTTTCCATTTTGTTTTGTTTTTATTACACCTGTGCATATCAAGTATGTCATCTTGCCCTTTAAAATTACGTGAAGTCTCAGACACCTTTCTGTTTCCAACATAAATTTGTATTTCAAGCCTTTCACCAATCTGGTCTGCTATACCCAATCTGGCCCATCTGCCCAGACACACTTGTCAAACTACCACTTTTACTAGTTTGATCTCCTCATTGTTCCAGCAGCAAAGCTTTCTCAGATCTATCAGCCTGGCCAGAAATGGGTGTTCCTGCCCAACACCAAACTTGTGTTTTCTATTTTAAATATATGTACATTTGAATTAAACTTTATTTCCTTAAGCAGAAGTAAACCTTTGTCATTCTAGTCTCTAAAGTCTTACTACACTGTAGTCCATAGACCAGCATTGTCCATATCATCTGAGAGCTTGTTAGAAATGCAGAATCTCAGGGCGCTTGGTGGCTGAGTCCCCTGAGTGGCTCAGTCCTCTAAGTGGCTCACTCTTGATTTGGGCTCAGGTCATGATCTCAGGGTCCTGGGATCAAGCCCCACAAGGACTCTGTGCTCAGCGGGGAGTCTGCTGGAGATTCTCTCCCTCTCCCTCTGCCATTTCCCCTGCTTGTTGTCTCTCTCTTTCTCAATTTCTCAAATAAACAAATACATCTTTAAAAAAAATGCAGAATATCAGCCCCACCCTACCCCTACAGACTCAGAGTCTACATTTTAAACAAGATCTTCAGGTAATCCATATGTAAAGTAACATTTGAGAAGTCCTATTCTGTACTGCCAAAAATATAAGCAAACAAACAATACCAACACCTCCGCCAACAAGCAAATAACTAGTAGCTAGAAATGAGGAGTCTTAAGAGAAAGGAAGAAAAACATAAATGTCAAACCAACTGCATTCTTTCTAAGTTAGGTGTTTAATCAAAGATACAATAGATACACCTAAAATCTAGGTTGTGTTCATTTTTGTACATATATACTTAGAGAGGTATTCCTACAATATAGGAAGTATTTCAAAATCTGATATGCTTCACGTGTTGCAATTAGTTAAGTGTTTGTTCTTTTTTTTTTTTTAAAGGTTTTATTTATTTATTTATTTATTTATTTATTTATGGGGAGGAGGGGCAGACGGAAATGGAGAAACAGACTCCCTGCTAGGCAAGGAGCCTGCCTCAGGGCTTGATCCCAGGACTCTGGGATCATGATCTGAGCCACAGGAAGCCATTTAACCAACAGAGCCACACAGGCACCCCTAAGAGTTTGTTCTGATGGAAGTTCTCAGTATTTTGTACCATAAATAATTTACTAATGTTGTATAATGAAAAAAATGGCAGGTACACTTTTTGCCCATTAAAATGGAACTGAAACCGTTATTCTTTACGGGGTGCCTGTGTCAATAAACTTTATCCTATTCATCTTAGTGCAAGACATTAATAAGCAGCTTCTTAAGATGGGTCTAAGGGCACTGCCTGCCCAGATTTATCCTGGAAAGGCATATGGTGGTGGTGGGGGAGGAGGTGGATCCCTGCGCTCAGATACAAAGGTAAAGGAGACCTTGCCCTGATTCAAGGGGAACACAAAAAGGTGCTTCCCAAACTAGTTGCCCTGCCACTTGTTAGGAGGACCACTGGAGCACAGAGGAGGGAGTACTTCACTCTGCCTAGGGAGTACAGGTGTTAGGAAAAAAGTTGAAGAAGAGAGCAAAAAGTCCACTAGAAAGGCCTTGCAGGAGTTTCCCAGGCAGACTGAGGGCTTCTGGTGTTGGCTATAATCAATTTAAAGGGTCTAATTTAAAGAAAAAGTGAGGCAAGTAATTCTGTGGCCAGACAGAACACACCAAAGCTTGGATGACTTTGATTATCACCTCTCTTTTCCATGGGAATTATCTGCCCACCATTGGTACAAAGGCAAAGTCCAATTAGACATGGGTTCCCTACCCTCAAAGGGCACGTGATGCAATGAGTATTGAGTATTATATGAGACTGATGAATCATTGACCTCTACCTCTGAAACTAATAACACACTATATGTTAATCAATTGAATTTAAATTAAAAAAAATAAATTTAAAAAAATAAAAGAATCAGCAATTACTAGTGGAGTTTAAAAGAACTTTGCATGAAGTCCCAAGGCGGGGATGGGGTGGGGAGGATGAATCTTTGTTTGACCTTGGAAGACTAGGGGGAACCCAGAGGGCAACTCTTAGTTTAGAGGGCAAACTTTAGTTTTAAAAAGAAGAGAGAGAACAAAAGTGAGCAAGAGAGATATATTTGGGGCAGTTCCTAATTAATACAGCAGAAAGAAATGGTCACTTACTGGCTAATGTCATCAAGGGGAGGTGGTCCCAAACCTTCAGATCCAGAAAGTACCAGTTCTGCAACAATTTTTGCATTCAGAGAAAGTATATTTACCTTCAGGAAAACTGCCTTTAAAATAAGTATAAATAATGCTTTATAAATAAGGTATGGATTAATGTGTGTTATATGTAAACAATGAATCTTGGAACACTACATCAAAAACTAATGACGTACTGTATAATTAGTAACATAATATGATAAAAAATAATAATAATTTAAAAAATAAGTGCAGGTATGCCAAATATATGTCCCATAATTAAAAATTTTGTCTGATGATATTTGCTTTTCTTCCTTGAATTTGCTTTTAATTCTCAGATGCCACATTCCAAGGTATTTTTCCAAATAGCACCATGGTTTATTTTTCTTAATTTTTTTCTCCTTCTCTTACGTAAATTCAATTATTAGAAATACGGAGGAGAGACATTTGTGTTAAAAACATAAGATGTTTTTTAGTGTTTATTGAATTGCTTTTATTTAGAATCAGTATAATATGTTAGAAGGAATATTACAGAAGCATAGATATTTAGGCATGGAGAAAGACAGTAATGAGGGTCTCCACGCTTGTGCTTTAAAACAAAGACCAGAACCTGGAACATAAAGAATTTAGATTCAGTTGTGTGTATGTGGGTTGGTATGTATGTGGGGTGGTGGAGTATGAGCGTGTTTATTAGGGCAGTGGAGTCCCATCAGAAGGATGGAGCCATACTGTAGAATTGAAGGACGATACAGCCAGATAAAAAGACACTTGATTTATTTACCTAAAATAGTGTCTTGATCAACTAACCTCCTCTAATATGATCAAAATCATCTAGCAATATGCTTAAATTCCTTGTTATCTTCATATTATTTTTCTCCTTTATTCTACTAAAAAATCTTCAACAGCTAATCCCACACACAATACTTGAAGAAAGGTAAAAATCTTTGGCCTAAGTCATCCACCCCATCATAACTATATCCATACATACCAATAATATTTCAATAAACACTATAAAATTCAAGCAAGCTAAAATGTTCTATGGTTCAGGGATAGAAGTGATAATTCTGGGTGAAGACTTTTCCTTCTTCAAAACTTTACACTGACTTAAGAGGCCATTTTTACTCACTAAGATTTTAGCTTCAATGTTGCATCCTTAATGAAACCTTTGTGTAGTCCTTTCTAACTGGGTGCTGCTGCTAACTGTTTGCATGACCTTGGTAATATACTTAACTGCTCTGGATCTCCATAACTTCATTACTAATATAAAGTGGTTGGCCTTAGATCTATGAATTTCTTTTATTACTCACATGAGCCCTAAAATAATCTTTTAAAACCTATACTACTGATTCAGATATTTTAAGTTGGCATTTAAAATGTTTCCTCATGAGTGTAAATAACTGGGAATGATGTAATTTCCAGCATATTGTAATACTGACATTTAAAAATAAAGCTGTTACACCACTCTTTTAAATGCACCCAGTGGAATCTAAATACCATAGTGACTTGATACCCACTATCATGTAAAAATAAACAACTGACAATTTATTAGGTCTTCCTTCATTTTGAATGACAAGAAATAACTGAAAACCACTTGACCTGAAATAGAATTTGATACACACCCATTTTCACATCCTCAACACCAAGTTTTTAATTCCCATTTAATACTTAAATCTAAAGAAAAATGCACCTTAATAGGATTTTAGAACCAGCAAGAGCTAAATGCTTTTCTTTAGAAAAGAATGAAAAGAACAATTGTGCAAACGTAAGTGGGAAAGAGAACTATCTTGAAAATTTGGACGTAAACACAAGTTTTCACACAAGTCAACATCAATACCTATGGAAATTGAGTATGAGGAAGTTAATTTCCTTAAAATTGTAAGTGTACATGTATCCCTTGGACATTCTCTCGGAGTCTCCACTTTATATGTACCTCAGTTTAGAAACTGCTGTCCATCCTTCTTTGTGTATTTTTATAGATTCCTCAGGTGTTATATTCTACACAGTACTTTGCATAATGTCTTGAATTTAGTAGTCAAACAATACATATATATACAATTCATAATTTCTAAAGTGTATCTAATTGTACATATACAAAATCTGTATTTAGATGAACATGGCATTGTTATTATGCTTTTCAATACTTATTCCCAAACATGTTGAATTATCTGACAAGAGCACTATAGTTCTATGAGCTTGTGGATATACTATATTGGCAGGCTTCCCCATTTGCATTTTCTACAATTTCTTTTCTGAAGAACACTATATTTCAGCCATGTTTTCATCTTCAGTATTTTGCTTTCTTCCCAGAACTTTGTGTACCACTTAACCACACATTGTCAATTGCACACTTATCCTGTTCATGAATATCCACCAATAGGTGAAACTATTTTCAGCAGAAACTTTTCCTTAAGTGAATCTAAGCAAGCATTTTATCTGGGGACCATGTGTCTAACAAAGCAGCCATTTCTAACTAAGGATACCAAAGTCAAAGTTACACCAAATTTACTTTGCAATGTTATCACACATGCCAAACATAATATTGAACTACCAACAAAATGACTGCTATGCACAATACACTATAATTAACCTTGTAAATTTACTGTGCTTACAGCCTTAACATGTATGTATTTTGGTGAAAGGAACCACAGTGCTGAAAGCAAATGTAAAATTTGAAAAATAAATTTTTGGAAGCTTAAGTCATTTGACCTTTCCAGTTTAAACAACCTAATATAGGAGTTAGTCATTCTTGGATATGGGACATTACAAATAAACTGCCCAAAATAATAGTCATCATGTTCTGGGATATCCTTGCTCTGAATTATTACAATAAATTTCCCTGAAGAGTTTAAATGAATAAAATAATAATTCTCAGCCTCCTGAAATCACAGGTAAATCTATGAATCAATCAATCTTCTAGTATCTGAGAACATATAATTAGGAGTTACAAGTTGTTCCTGGAAGGGCATAGAACACTTAAGGAATTTTAGTCCAAGTTCCAGGATTTAAATTTATATCATGACTTATAAGATATTTTCCTTACCATACTGAATTCTGACTTAAATATTCAATCTTCAGTGATATATAAGTTCCTTACTTCAATTTAATATTTACACAAGAAACACACAGGAAATAAATTATGATTGATAAATGGGAAATCAGACCTGGGAGTGATCCCTTGGGCTTCTATCTTCAATACCTAAATGAGACTACCTCCGAAGTCTGAGGTGAATTTCCAGAATTTCTGAGAGACTGTTACTTATTTCTCAAAAGCAATTTAAAACAATTCATTTAGAAAATAATGATTTAGCACTTAGTAGCCACAATTAAGATATCAATGTGAGAATGTCTGTCTCCATTAAAAAAAAAATGTAGGGGCGCCTGGGTGACTCAGTGGGTTAAAGCCTCTGCGTTAGGCTCAGGTCATGATCTCAGGGTCCTGGGATCAAGCCCCACATCGGGCTCTCTGCTCAGCAGGGAGCCTGCTTCCTCCTCTCTCTCTGCCTGCCTCTCTGCCTACTTGTGATCTGTCAAATAAACAAATAAATTCTTTAAAATAATGTAGAACTAAAAACACTTAGAAATAATCATTTAAAAGTACTACAGTTTATAGCAGCAATGTCTACAATATCCAAACTATGGAAAGAGCCTAGATGTCCATCAACAGATGAATGGATAAAGAAGATGTGGTATATATACACGATGGAATACTATGCAGCCATCAAAAGAAATGAAATCTTGCCATTCGCAATGACGTGGATGGAACTAGAGGGTATCATGCTTAGTGAAATAAGTCAATCAGAGAAAGACAACTATCATATGATATCCCT
>PISX010022449.1:0-31756 GCA_004024625.1 Mellivora capensis | reverse complement strand
ATGTTTATTCTTCCGATCCAAGAACATGGAATGGTCTTCCATCTTTTTACGTCTTCTTCAATTTCTTTCATGAGTGTTCTGTAGTTCCTCGAGTACAGATCCTTTACCTCTTTGGTTAGGTTTATTCCCAGGTATCTTATGGTTCTTGGTGCTATAGTAAATGGAATCGATTCTCTAATTTCCCTTTCTGTATTTTCACTGTTAGTGTATAAGAAAGCCACTGATTTCTGTACATGGACTTTGTATCCTGCCACGTTACTGAATTGCTGTATGAGTTCTAGTAGTTTGGGGGTGGAGTCTTTTGGGTTTTCCATATAAAGAATCATGTCATCTGTGAAGAGAGAGAGTTTGACTTCTTCACTGCCAATTTGGATACCTTTTATTTCTCTTTGTTGTCTGATTGCTGTTGCTAGGACTTCTAATACTATGTTGAACAAGAGTGATGAGAGTGGGCATCCTTGTCGTGTTCCTGATCTCAACGGGAAGGCTGTGAGCTTCTTCCCATTGAGGATGATGTTTGCTGTGGGGCTTTCATAGATAGATTTTATGAAGCTCAGGAATGTTCCCTCTATCCCTATACTTTGAAGCGTTTTACTCAGGAACGGATGCTGGATTTTGTCAAATGCTTTTTCTGCATCAATTGAGAGGACCATGTGGTTCTTCTCTCTTCTCTTGTTGATTTGTTCTATTACATTGATTGATTTGTGAATGTTGAACCATCCTTGTAACCCAGGGATGAATCCCACCTGGTCATGGTAGATGACCTTTTTAATGTGCTGTTGGATCATGTTTGCTAGGATCTTGTTGAGAATCTTAGCATCCATATTCATCAGTGACATTGGTCTGAAATTCTCCTTTTTGGTGTGGTCTTTGCCTGGTTTGGGGATCAGGGTAATGCTGGCTTCATAAAAAGAGTCTGGAAGTTTTCCTTCTGCTTCAATTTTTTGAAACAGCTTCAGGAGAATAGGTCTTATTTCTTCTTTGAAAGTTTGGTAGAATTCCCCAGGGAATCCATCAGGTCCTCGGCTCTTGTTTTTTGAGAGGTTTTTGATCACTGCTTTAATCTCGTTACTAGATACTGATCTATTCAGGTTGTCAATTTCTACCTGGTTCAATTTTGGGAGTTCATATTTTTCCAGGAATGCATCCATTTCATCTAGGTTGCTTAACTTATTGGCATATAACTGTTGATAATAGCTTCTGATGATTGTTTATACTTCCTTGGTGTTATTTGTGATCTCTCCCTTTTCATTCATAATTTTATTAATTTTGGCCTTCTCTCTTTTCTTTTGGATTAGTGTGGCCAATGGTTTATCAATCTTATTGATTCTTTCAAAATACCAGCTTCTAGTTTCATTGATACGTTCTACTGTATCTCTAGTTTCTATCTCATAGATCTCTGCTCTAATCTTGATTATTTCCCTTCTTGTGTGTGGAGTTGGCTTAATTTGTTGTTGATTCTCCAGTTCTTTAAGGTGTAGAGACAGCTGGTGTATTCTGGATTTTTCAATTTTTTTGAGGGAGGCTTGGATGGCTATGCATTTCCCCCTTAGGACTGCCTTTGCTGTATCCCATAGGTTTTGGACCAAAGTGTCTTCATTCTCATTGGTGTCCATGAATTGTTTACGTTCTTCTTTGATCTCCTGGTTGATCCAAGCATTCTTAAGCAAGGTGGTCTTTAGCTTCCAGGTGTTTGAGTTCCTTCCAAACCTTTTCTTGTGGTTGAGCTCCAGTTTCAAAGCGTTGTGATCTGAGAATATGCAGGGAATAATCTCAGTGTTTTGGTATCGGTTGAGTCCTGATTTGTGACCCAGTATGTGGAGAAGGTTCCATGTGCACTTGAGAAGAATGAGTATTCTGTTGTTTTAGGGTGGAATGTTCTTTATATATCTATGAGGTCCATCTGGCCCAATGTGTCATTCAATGCTTTTGTTTCTTTATTGATTTTCTGCATGGATGATCTATTACTGAAAGAGTTGTGTTAAGATCTCCTACACTCAATGTATTCATATCAATATGACTCGTTATCTTGATTAATAGTTTTCTTATGTAATTGGCTGCTCCCATATTGGGGGCATAGATATTTACAGTTGTTAGACCATCTTGGTGGATAGTCCCTTTAATAATGATGTAGTGTCCTTCTGTATCTCTGACTACAGTCTTTAGCTTAAAATCTAATTTATCTGATATGAGAATCACTACCCTGGCCTTCTTTTGAGGCCCATTGGTATGAAAGATGTTTCTCCATTCCTTCACTTTCAATCTGGGTGTATCTTTAGGTTCAAAATGGGTCTCTTATAGACAACATATGGATGGGTCCTGTCGTTTTATCCAATCTGCAACCCTGTGTCATTTTATGGGCGCATTTAGGCCATTCACACTGAGAGTGATTATTGATAGATACGTTTTTATTGACATCGTGTTACCATTGAAGTCTTTCTTTCTGTAGATTGTCTCTATATTTCTGTTCAATGATATTCTTAGGATTTTTCCTCTTTTATAGAACCCCCCTTAATATTTCTTGCAGTGCCGGCTTGGTGGTCACATACTCTTTTAAGCCTTGCTGGTCTTGGAAACTCTTTATCTCTCCATCCATTTTGAATGTCAGTCTTGCTGGATAAAGTATTCTTGGCTGCATGTTCTTCTCATTTAGTACCCTGGATATATCTTGCCAGTCCTTTCTGGCTTGCCAGGTTGCTGTGGACAGGTCTGACGTTATTCTGATGGGCTTTCCTCTGTATGTAAGGAGCTTCTTTGTCCTAGTTGACTTCAAGAGAGTTTCTCTAGAATTTTAATTCCTCATTCTTACTATCAGATGTTTCGAGAATCTAAAATCTTGGAGGGGGGGACCGTTCTGCCTCTAGTACATGAACACTGTTTCCATTTGCAAGATTCGGAAATTTTTCATGAAGAATGTGTTCCACTATATCTTCTAGACTTCTTTCTTTCTCCTCACCTTCAGGGATTCCAATAATTCTGATGTTGGAATGTTTCATCGCATCATTTATTTCCCTGAATCTGTTTTCGTGGCTTCTAAGTTGTTTGTTCCAGGCTTCCTCCTGATCCTTTCTCTCTGTCTGTTTGTCCTCCAGATCACTAATTCTATCTTCTGTCTCAGTTACCCTAGCTTTAGAGAATTTAGATTAGATTGGAACTCATTGAGAGCCTTGTGAACATCATCCCTGGTGGCTTTCAGTTCTGCCCTAATATTGTGAACATCATCCCTGGTCGCTTTCAGTTCTGCCCTAATCTATTCCATTTGGTCATCCATGGCTTTCTCCAACCTAGCTATTGCCTGGATAATTGTTAGCCTGAATTCCCTTTCCAACATAATATCTATGTCAGTAGCCATTAGCTCTGTTGCAGAGGGCCCATCCTCTGAATTTTTCTTCTGCTAGCCATCCTCCTCCTAGTCATTTTGGTTAGAGATGGCTGAACAGTTGTAGCTGGATGTATCAACTTTGGTGCAGTGAAGGTGCACCCTGGAACGCTTCTGAGCAATCAAGAGTCCCCACCCAAACGAAAGAAAAAAAGAGAGAAAGAAGAAAAAAGAGAGAGAGAGAGAGAGGAAAAAGAAAGAAGGATAAAAGAGAAGGCTCAGCCCAAATGGGCCCCAAGGTAAGGTTTGTGAAGTATACAAACAAAAACAGACAAACAAAAGAGACTGCCCACTGGCGTCTTCTGCCCCTGTAGAGACCCAGACGTGTAGAATTCTAATCTCAGGCTGATTTCATGGGTGATCGGAGTTCCTTGGTAGGTAATCAGCTCACTTTAGGGGACAGGTTGAAACGGTGCCTCCTCCTAGTTCCCCGCCATCTTGTCCCCGGCCTTAGTGTTTAGTCTGCTTCCTCCACTCAGCTTCCAAGTGTTGGTTGCTGGGCCTTCACGCTCCAGGCATGAGATCGTGAGAGTCTCTTCTAGAGAAACTTCAACTGGTCGCAGGCTGGGTGAGCTTGGAGCGTGGCCGGAGGCCAGGGAGACAGGATTGATTGGGGTTTTTCTCTGAGGGCACACTGAGGAGTGGGGCCCTGAGCTCTTGGCTCCTCCAGGCCGGAGCTAAAATGTTCTCTTTTTTATATTAGACAGCTTTATTGTAATATGTCTTGGAAAAGATCACTGGGTTGACATTTTTGACCTATTATCTTCATGAACTTGGGTATCTAAGTCTCTCCCCATATTTGGGACATTCTCAGCCATTATTTTTTTTTAATTAATTAATTTATTTATTTATTTGACAGAGACAGAGAGATCACAAGTAGGCAGAGAGGCAGGCAGAGAGAGAGGGGGAAGTAGGCTCCATGGTGAACAGAGAGCCCGATGTGGGGCTTGATCCCAGTACCCTGAGATCATGACCTGAGCCAAAGACAGAGGCTTAATCCACTGAGCCACCCAGGCGCCCCTCAGCCATCTATATTTTTTAAATGAGATTTCTGCTCCTTTCTCTCTCTCTCTCTCTTGCCCTTCTGAGACTATAAAACTGCATAGTTTCTTTAAATGTTATTGCATAGTTTCTCTGATTATGTCATTTCAAATGGCCTCTCTTCTAGTTCACTAATTATTTCTTCTGTTTAGCCAAGTCTTCTTTTTAAGACCTCTCTTAAGTCCTTCAGTTCAATCATTATAGTCTTCAATTCTCTTTTTTTTTTCATGACTTCTATTTCTTTGTTGAACTTTGTTTTATTGATGAATTGCTTTTCATTTGTCTGTGTTTTCTTGTAGTTCACTGAATTTCCTTAAGAGGATTCTTCTGAATTCTTTGTCAGACAATTCATAAATTTTTATTTTTTTTTAACAGTCATAGAAATTTTGTTAGTTTCCTTTGGTGATATCATGTTTCCTTTTTTATTCATGATATTGGCTTTGTGTTGATGTCTGCACATTTGAGGACATTGAGACTTCTTCCAGTCTCTGCAGACTGGCTTCAACAGGCAGAACCCTTCATCACTCAACTTGTCCAGAGACTCTGGGTAGGCAGATTGGTGGTGTCTGTGGGCAGGCTTGCTGCTGGAGTACTTACATGGCCTAATTCTGCAATGAGCTGAATGCTTGGGTAAATCTAGTCAGTCTGGTGCTGGGCCTTGCCAGCACTCCGGGTTCACAGGTTCACAGGTTCACAGGCGCTCCCCCCCACCCTGCAGAAACTAGGTTTGCAGGCCTATAGCCACAGGAAATACCTAGAGCCACAAGAACCAGCCAGATTCTGGGTGGGCCAGAATCTGGATTTGTAGGAGTCCACTGGGAGGCTGGAACTGAAGAACTGTCTCGAGCTGTGAGAGCCATCTTGGACCATTAAGTTGACTGGGGCTGTAGGAGCCAACCAGTACCTAGATGGGCTAGAAACCTGGGTTCAGGGGCCCTCTGAGAGCCTGGAGTCATGGGAGCTGTCTGGGGCTGCTGGATCTAGCAGGCATCAGGCTGAGTCAAGGGCTTGATTCATGGTAGCTGCAGCCTACCCCTCAAAGCTGTTGGAGCCACAACAGGTGTCTGGACTGCTGAGGTAGGCAACCTCTGGGATTAGCCAGGAACTAGGTTCTTATGAGCCTACATAAAGTCACCTAGGAGGTAAACAGGAGTCTACCTGGCAATAGGGCGTGCTGGCTCTAGGGTCCAAAGTAAAGGTAAGCACTCACTTAATTCTCCTTCTCTCTCTAGTCTAAGCTGCTCTGGCTTGGGGAGGGGTAATAGCAGTTGTGTGAATCAATCCTTCCTACCCTTCTCTGCATCCTTTCTTACTTCTGTGCTTCATCAAGGTGATACAATCTCTCACCTGGGATCCTGGCTCTCATGAAGGTATTTCATGTACAGATAATTGTTCAACATTTCTGGGAGGAGATGACCAGCAGAAATTCCTATGCCACCATTTGGCTGATGTCCTCAAATACTCTTGAATCAGATTTATTAGTGCTTTGACTAGGGTTTTTAAAGCTACATTCCCAATTGAGATTAATCTGGATTTTCTTCTTTTATTGTTATCAGTGCTCAGTTTTTATATCAGGGTTATGCTATTTTCTTAAAATGACTTAGAAAGATTTCTTGCCATTTCACACCTTTGAAAATGGATGCTTATCATAAGAATTACCTGTCTTTTAAAGTTTAAATGTATTTGACTTTAATCTAGAGTTTATTTCATTAAAGATAATTATTTGCCAAAGTTTTAATTTATTCCAAGGTGATGAGTCTATTCAATTTTCAAACTTCTAGTTGGATCAACTTAGGCAATTTATATTATAGGAACAGAAAATTATAAACCCATATTCTTTAATGCAGCTAAAAATTATAAATGAGATGAGGCTAGTTATATTCTTCAGTCAATACAGATGCTTTAGGACAAAATCTTCTGCTAGCCATCACTTCTCACTAAATTAATGTGACAACTTTATCCTTTCAGTTGTTCAGGGCCAAAAATTTTGAAGATACCCTTGATTCCTCTCTCCCCTGCCATCTAATACATTACCAAATCCTTTGAAATATATCCCAAATCCAACCACCTCTGACTACCAAGCTGTCATTATCTCTCACCTGAAGCGTTATATTCATAACACTTTCTACTTTTTCTCTTACCTCATCTAGTGTAGGCTATGGCTCCCAGATTTCTCAATCAGAACCAAAGTCATAAAATCCCTAGCTGCCAGACATGCTGGCTGCTGACAGCTCATATCTAAGTCCCTACCTGGTAACCACTTTCAGCTCAAAGGGAGTTCCCCCCTGAAGTCACACCTCTACCACAAAGGTAGTCTATAAGATCTGGTCCCCTTGCTGCAATTAGAAGTCTGAAAGGTTGTCTATAAGATCTGGTCCCCTTGCTGCAATTAGAAGTCTGAAAGGTTGTCTAAGCTCCAAGGCTCCTATAGATCAGTTGAAGACTTTGCAGTAACCACTTTGCAGCTTAATTCATCACTTTGCCCAAGTTTGCATCCTTAAGCCCTCATAGGTGTTGTTTATGATAGCATTACCAGTGAAATTCCTATGTGCAAATTCTTCATCCCAGAATCTGTTTCCCAAGACCACTGACCTAAGATAGTTGGCATAAGGAATGGTCTGGAAAAAAAATTCTAAAATGGGATATTATTACTCATCAGCCATCTGGCAATAAGAACCCTAACACTAGTAGTAGGTAGAGTACTGATAGTAACTCCTAGCATGTTGATGGTGCAATTTGTTAACACTTTCACTTGTGGTGAACTGGAATGAAAAACTGTTGGGAGGGAATACACTGTCAGGTACAATACCTCAATCATGAAAGAGGTTCAGAGGAAATAATAATTATACAGACAAAAGATTTAAATGAATGTTGTGAAGTGTGATCAAAGCTTTGGACAAAGGCAATGCCACGCTAAGGGTAATTAATGACCAATTTAAGGCAAATTGTAAAAGCCGGAACTCCTTAGTAGCATATAGAGAACCTCTCATCTCCTACAGCCAGAAGGCAGAAATTGTGAGGGATCAGACTTCAGTCCTTAATTACAAAGACAGGAGAACTCTGGTGAAATCCAAATCCACTTTGGAGGCAGAGAAAAAGAAAGGCAACCTAGAAGGGGAAATCTCTTGGAAGCTTGTCAGTGAAAGGAATGAAAAAAGCAAATAGTTTAAATTAAGAGCCCTGTAGAAACAAATGAGAAGCACAAAATTAGAAGTATAATAATACTACCTCCACCCCAAAGCACCAAATATTTTTTAAATGCACCTTACTACACCAACAAAAGAGGACATTCAAACTAAGAAATCTAGCAAGCCACCTAAGCACCTAACTCTGCTTCATAGAAACCTCGGTGATTGCTGGTCCAAGAAAATATAAAATGTTTCAGAAATGAAAAGAAAACTCTAAGCAATAACCATACACATCCATAATAAGAAGGAAAAAGAAAATGGCATTATGTAGGAGACTTTCCTTTTTCTTAGGAAAAACATGCTGAAGATAGGGTATTATGATATCTGCAGTTTAATTTCACATTACTCAACAAATAGATGTATATACAGAGAGAGAGCAAACAAGCATGGCAAAATATCAACAGCAGAACAAGCTAAGAATATACAAATGTCTTTGTACTATTCTTTTAATTTCTCTCTTGGTTAATTTTTTAAAACTCAAACAAATCAACACCAAAAAAACATTTATCCAATAAAAAAGGCAGAGTACTAGAATAGACATTTTTCTGAAGAAGACATACAGACAGCCAACAGACACACAAAATGATCCTCAACATCACTCATCATCATAGAAATGCAAGTTAAAACCACAATGAAATATCACTTCATACCAGTCAAAATGGATAGTATCAAAAAGATAAGAAATAATAACTGTTATCAAAGATGCAGAGAAAAGAGAACTTGTGCACTACTGGTGGGAATGTAAATTGGTGCAACCACTGTGGAAAATAGTACAAAGTTTCCTCAAAAATATAAAAATAGAATACCATATGACCCAGTAATTTCACAACTGGGTTCTTACCCAATGAAAATGAAAACTAATTCAAAGGGACGCCTAGGTGGCTCAGTTGGTTAAGCGGCTGCCTTCAGCTCAGGTCATGATCCCAGCGTCCTGGGATCGGGTTCCGCATCGGGCTCCTTGCTCGGCAGGGAGCCTGCTTCTCCCTCTGCCTCTGCCTGCCATTCTATCTGCCTGTGCTCCCTCTCTCTCTGACAAATAGATAAACTTAAAAAAAATATTTATGCACCTCTATGTCTCTATGTTCATTGCAGCATTATTTACAGTACCCCAAATATGGAAGCAACCAAAGTGTCCATCAATACATAAATGGAAAAAGATGCGGTATATATATACAATGGACTTTACTCATTCATTCAATCATTTATAAATATTTAAACCTCACACATCACATATACTTCTAGTTTAATACCAAATATTTATTTATATTTACAACAGATATTAATGCCCAGGTCTTATTTTTGCTTTTCACTTCTTTTACTTTCCCTTTGTTTCCTCTTATTTTTTGTTTCCTTTCTTCTTCTCTACTTTTATTTTTGTACCCAGGAACAATTTTCTACATTCATAAGTAAGGTCTTGTTTCTCTAATTCTAATGAGATTAAAGAAAAACATCCTCATATCACACCAAATCCATATCACACAAAACCCATATCACATGAAATATCACAAAAGAGTAATTTTATGACCTTGTAGAATATTATAGGAGAATAAAAGTACATTATATAACTTCCAGGGACTACATCGAAAACTTGTGAAAAACTCAATACACATAGGCTTTCCCCAATTAAAAAATGATATGAAGGCTTCTTGCCTAGTGTACTTAGACAAAACATCCAAATCTAAAACTACCCATGTTAGTCATAACTCTCAACAAAAGCTGTTATATATTCAGTCAGTGTGGTTTTATTTTTTAAATAGTTTTTAGCATCTTTCATAAATGTACTCACATAAGTCTTTCTTCCCTACAGTGCAAGTCTAGAAGTCACTGATCTAATTGTTTAATTCAATTTAAACAGTACTAAGGACAGCATAAATTGCATGCAAACATTTGATAATGATTTTTGACTATGCTCTTGTAAAGCAGAAACCATGACAATTTGATTTGGACAGCAGTTAGGACAATACAACTTGCATTCAGGAACTTAATAAAGACTTTAGTTGTGCTCCTGGTTGACTCTCCCCAAGATAAGATACTTGGAGATGCAGGGTAGAGTCTGATTAAACACTGGATGGCATAAGTGAGTTTAAAAAGCCTGTGAGAAAGTCTAAGTGCCAAGTATAAGTGGATATTGATAATAATTTCCCATTTGAACATATTTAAGTATACAAAGCACTATTGCACAAATTCATTTCAATTCAGTAAATATGTATTGAGAACATATTCAAGGCACTATCCCAGACAGTGTGCAGAAAACAAAACTGAGTATCTACTCAAAGAGCTTACAATCCAGTGGGAAGACATGGTCATTTTGGCTCAAAGAAATGGAGTATTTGTAGAGATACAAATTGCTCTCAGAATATAAAGAATAAAGAAGTAATCTAACTGGAGGAGTTAGGGAAGGCTTCGTTAAGCAGGCAGTATTTGAATTTGAAATTCAATTCAAATTTCTTGAAAACATAAAATATTATTTGATAAATACCAAACATTACAAGATAATCAGAGCAGTCACTCTTATATTCTTTTACAGTACAGAAAATTGGGGCTGAAAAAGGCTAAGAGGACTTTCTCATCCAACGTCACACAACTGATAATTGTCAAGTGGGATATGAACTTAGATTTTCTGATTCCCAAGTCCTGTGCTCATCCACTATATCACCCTACATGAAGTGTCTTAATTTTAGGCAAAAAATGTACATTCTTTCAGGATAACATTAAAAAAATGACTACCCATTTCTGCTCTAATTATAAATGTGGCTGTCCTTTGTGCACCATATGAAAAAAATTTTGTTATCCTCTAAGTATTAATGTTATTTCCTGGTCTAAGTACAACAAATTTCTTGTAATATTCTAAATAGGAGTACTGGGGAAATCAGATCTTTGCTTAAAGATTAAGAAAACTGTTAAAGAAGAGCAAAAAACTTGAGGCACCTGGGTGGTTCAGAGGGTTAAGCCTCTGCCTTCATCTCAGGTCATGATCTCAGGGTCCTGGGATCAAGTCCTGCATCGGGCTCTCTACTCAGCAGGGAGCCTGCTTCCCTCTCTCTCTCTGCCTGACTCTCTGCATGCTTGTGATTTCTATGTCACAAAAAAAATAAATAAAATCTTAAAAAAAAAAAAGAGTAAAAAACTTCATCACGAGAGGTACCTGGGTGGCTCAATTTATTGAGTATCTCACTCTTGATTTCAGTTCAGTTCATGATCTCAGGGTCCTGGGATTGAGTCCAGCCTCTGGACTGTACTGAGTGTGGAACCTGCTTGGGATTCTCTGTCTCTCCCTCTCCCTCTGCCCCTACCCCCACTCTAAAAAAATTTTCATCATAATAATTAGAGACTGTAGCATGCAATGAAGGTGATGGCTTACTAGTTTTTGTGTCCCTAGAAAAACAGAATTGGAGAGGACAATAGGATTAAGCTTCACTGTCTATAAGATAATTTTTTGCAATGGAAATGTATACCCAGGAAATAATAGTAACACATGAGGCTTACTATATGCCAGGCACTGTTTTAAGCACCTCATGCCTACTTAATTCTCAAACAACTCCAAAGAAATAGGTATTATTGACATCATTTGTGACTGATGAATCTGAGCCACAGAGAAACTTAGGTGAAGTTATGTAAGTGGTAGAACTGTGATTTTAAACTCTGCCTGGCTATAGAATCCTTGTTCTTGACCACTCAGTTCTAATGCCTGATAAAAATGGATTACTTTCTTTTGTGAAGAGGGCTTTAAGATACAAATATAAATTTCATCCATTAGGTATGATGTGAGGTCTTGTTCTAGGAAGGTGCAGCTTACAGGGCATCTAAGAACACAGACTTTAACGTCAAGCAGACTAGACTTTAAGAGCTTGTCAGCCCTGGCCTACCTGTGTGAATTTGGGCAAGTTTTTTAAATCTCTCAGAGTTTTAATTTCTGCCTTTCAAAAGGAAAAGGCAATTATTATTTTGATATGGGAGTGCAAACAACCCATTATGGTAAGAAAAACACTGAACTTAAATGTCAAACACTCAGATTATAACCTCAGCTACTACTAGCCATGTGAAATTAGGCAAACAATCCATCAATCAACAAACATTTACTAAGTTTATATATATAGCTCTGTTGCAAGTATTTTGGGGATATAGCAATTTAAAAAACATTGTTCCTTATTCTCCAAGAGAAAATTCATCCAAATTTGTTAATTTTCCTTAAGGACTGAACTAAGGCCCAAAGGAGGTGATTTTGGCATCACCATTCTATGATTTGAAAAGAGAATTTGAATAACAATATCATGGTGCTTCTGTTTCTTTGCTAAGTACATATATACATACATATGTATATATGTACACACATACATATATATAACAATTCTTCCTTTTGATACATGAAGGGTATATAGGCAGAAAGAGGAAGAAACTGAACTTTGAGACTTGTCTCGTGTTCATTACCTACAGCTGCCATAACCAGCTGTTCCCACACATTCTCTCTATGGGGCGTATTTTTCTGGAATGCAGATTAATACATGTCACTGTTGAGCCACTATAAAAGACAGCAGAATCAACATGATACATAGAAACCTGCTGGAAATGTTGTCTTTTCTTCCTCAGAGAGGAGCTCAGTAACAATTCTAAACAATTTGGACAGAAGTTGAAGGAAAAATTTCCACATCTTGAATTATGTTTTCATTCTTCTGGTTGACATGAACTGGCAATACTACTGTGTGCTATGTGATTATTTATGGAATGCAGTCTAGGAATAATTAACAGCATCAGCTTTGGGGGCAGGTTGACAAACATATAGATAGATATAAATATAGATATAAATATAAATCCTACCTCTAGCACCTAAATGCTTGAAGACTATAACTGCTCTGATCCTCAATTTCTTTGCATGTAAATTGAAAATGACCATACATAACTCCTAAAGTGACTGAGACAAAATATACAAAATGCGTGGCATATAGCATTTTATTTAATGACTAGTCACTAATTAATGATTAATAATCCATCAAATTTATCATTATCCTTAGCTACTAAAAATCACTACATACATGTTCGAAGAAAAAAATGAACTAACTCATTTTGGTACAAGGAAAACAAGTATTTGCATTTATTTCACTTCAAATCACACAGGAAATACCACTTAGGGAAAAAAATGGACAATATTTTCTCCCAATTTCCTAAGTAGGCAGATCAATATATTCCATTAAGATACTCTGCAGTCTAGCATTTAACTATATCAAAATAGTAAACCAAATTACAAGTTTATTTTCAGCATTTACAAAGTTAAACACATAAGGGTTTGAATACATCTCTCCACGTACTTATTAGTCAAATTATAATATAGGCATTCTGGTGGGAGAAATACACACATAACTTTCAAGTTCCAAGTTATTAGACAATTTGGCAGCCCTTTCTCATCTCTTCAATCGCTGATTTTATAATCATAAATGGGCTTAGTACTAAAGAGAACAAGCAAAGCAAACAATACATGTGAGCTCTAGAATGGAGTATTTATGAGCAAATCATTAAGGAAATATGTCAGGTCAACAGTCATGCCTCATTCACCATAAGTAGGTCAAGAGGAAAGCAAATTAACTTACAGTGAACAAGAACTTCCTTGGACTCCATGAAAATGTTTAGAAGAGCAGCATGAACTTATACTTCTAAACACAAATGTCTGCTACTAGTTGGTAGAATCCTCAGCTCTGTCTCTCGCTCATACCACCTCACCAAACAGATGACCACAGACACTCCTTCCCAACAGCTGACTTTTAATCCTGTCTTTAAGTTTAAAGAATTATTGAACACTGCATCTGAAAACTAATGATGTACTATATGTTGGCTAACTGAATTTAAATTAAAATAGAATATCTTTTCAAAATTATATTGCATGTAATAATGAAATTACCAAGAAGAAAACTGTTTTAAAAATTATCCTCTAGCTCTCCCTCCCTATACATGTTTCTCAAAAAATACTGGCTTAATTTATGAGCTTAACTACACAATTTGCTTTCACATCCATTGCTCCATTGACTATATTAAGATTGCCCAACACAATTCCCTTCTTTGAGCTGAAAGATGTGCACTCTGGGATATAACAAATGTCAAAGTCATTTGGATGCCACTGAAGATGAAACATTAATGTTATAAAGGCAACTGATACAATCAGAGTATGATACTTCCAGGAAATAAATAAATACTACCTAATTCAGGCTTCCCCACAACTTAAAAGCCTAGAGCAAGTGGTTGGCAATGATATTACAGACTTTCCAAAATCCCCTGTGGCTGCTGTTTTTCTCTGCAATATCATGTTGGACATGAAGAAGTTATTTTCACTTAAATCCCGAAAATGCTAAAAATTCATGGCCACAGACTTTACTCACAGAAAACAATTCTAATTACAAAAAAATCACTAGCACTTTCTTCTTTTTTATATGTCACAAAATGTCAAGTTTTCTGCTTATTAGCCTTATCATTTACAAATTATGTTTGTGGAATAATTACATAAAAGAAGGTAAACATGATTTCCTACAACCTATATCATCAAAACATAAGAGTACTACATTTAATTTTTCAAAAATATTGTCCCTGAAGTTTAACACACATTAAAAAAAAACCTCATCTAGATATTACCAACAATTAATATTCACTTAACACAAATTTAGTGAGCCTACCAAGTGCCAAGCACTACGTTAGATTTTAGAGATACAAAAAATGGTAAAACACATTCTGTTGTTAAAAAAAAAATTACAGTAAGTGTAATGGTCTGTCCAAGGGTATCCAATAAGGTCACTGCCCTCAAATTTTCCCTTTAAAATAAAATTTTAAAAACAATTCCATTTGCAAAGAATTCTTCTTAATTCTTGGGAATAAATTTAACAAAAGTAGTGCAAGGCTCATACACTAAAAACTACAAAGCCTACAGCCATATTCATATACCCCATATTCACAAACTGAAAAACAGTATTTTAAGATGGTGAGCTGATCATATAACTTATAGATTCAGCATGACCTTTATAAAAACCCAAACTGTTTTTTTAATACAGACATTGACAAACTGATCCTAAAATTTTATATGGAAATGCAAGTGACCCAGAATAGCCAAAACAATCCCTGAAAAGAAAAACACAGAATAATCTATACTTTCTGGATTCAAAACTTATTACACCAACTGAGACAGTATAGGACTGGAATAATGACAGAATATAGATGGATGGAGTGGCATTGAGAGTCCAGATATAAATTGTTACATCTATAGTTAATTGATTTTGTTAAAGGGCTTATTATTTATTTATTTATTTATTTATTTATTTATTTATCTGACAGAGAGACAGAGAGGGAACACAAGCAGGGGAAGTTGGAGAGGGAGAAGCCAGCTCCCAACTGAGCAGAAAGCCTGATACAGGGCTCAATCCCAGGACCCTGGATCATGACCTGAGCTGAAGGCAGGTGCTTAATGACTGAGCCACCCAGGAACCCCTAGTTAATTGATTTTTAACAATAGTGCCAACACAATTCAACAAGGGAAGGAGTGGTCATTTTAGCAAATGGTTTTGGGACAACTGATTACTTACATGTAAATGAATGGATTTGGATACCTCACACCATATATAAATTTAACTCAAAATGTATCAAAGTCCTACATGTAAGAATCAAAACTATAGAACTCATAGGAGAAAACAGGTATAAAACTTCCATGACCTTGGGTTAGGCAATGGATTCTTAGATATGACTTCAAAAGCAGAAGCAACTGCAGTGAAAAAAATAAATAAAAATCTGTGCCTCAAATGAAACTATCATAAGGTCACAAGACAACCCACAGATGGAATATTTACAATGAATGTGATAAAGGCCTATTATCTACAATATATAAAGAACTATCAACAACAGAAAGACAACCCAAATTAAAAATGGACAAAGATTTAAACAAACATTTCTCCAAAGAAGACATAGAAGTGGCCAATAAACACATGAAAAGATGCCCAACATCATTAGTCATTAGGGAAATACAAATCAAAACCACAATGAGCAAGAACAGGAAACAACATGTGTTGGAGAGGATGTGGAGAAAGGGGAACCCTCTTACACTGTTGGTGGGAATGCAAGTTGGTGCAGCCACTTTGGAGAACAGTGTGGAGATTCCTCAAGAAGTTAAAAATAGAGCTTCCCTATGACCCTGCAATTGTGCTTCTGGGTATTTACCCCAAAGATACAGATGTGGTGAAAAGAAGGGCTATCTGTACCCCAATGTTTATAGCAGCAATGGCCATGGTCACCAAACTGTGGAAAGAACCAAGATGCCCTTCCACGGATGAATGGATAAGGAAGATGTGGTCCATATACACTATGGAGTATTATGCCTCCATCAGAAAGGATGAATACCCAACTTTTGTAGCTACATGGACGGGACTGGAAGAGATTATGCTGAGTGAAATAAATCAACCAGAGAGAGTCAATTATCATATGGTTTCACTTATTTGGGGAGCATAACAAATAACATGGAGGATATGGGGAGATGGAGAGGAGAAGGGAGTTGAGGGAAATTGGGGGGGAGGTGAACCATGAGAGACTATGGACTCTGAAAAGCAACCTGAGGGTTTTGAAGGGGCAGGGGGTGGGAGGTTGAGGGAGCCAGGTGGTGGGTATTATGGAGGGCACGCATTGTATGGAGCACTGTGTGTGTTGTAAAACTATGGATTCTGTTACGCTGAAAAGAAATGAAATTTAAAAAAAATTTTTTTTTAATTGTAACTGGGTGGGTGCCTGGGTGGCAGTCAGTTGGCCATCCAGTCTTGGTCTCAGCTCAGGTCCTGATCTCAGAGTCGTGGGATTGAGCTCTGAGTTGGGCTCTGCACTCAACACAGAGTCTGCTTGGGACTCTCTCCCTCTGTTCCTCCAGCCCCTATGTGCACTCACTCTCCTGCTCTTGCTCTTAAATAAATTTAAAAAAAAACACAATGAAGCAGTGCACACAGCAGTTCTACAGATCCATCTCTTGCTTCAACAGTGTTTGGATGGAACAGACCCAGGGATGCCCTTTCTACTAGCCTCTGACCACTGTCCAGCCTTTTTTCCAGTCGCAACATTTGGAGCCATCTTCTCAGCCAGGCTCTGCCTCCAGGGCCAGCTAAAACCTTATTTTGAGCTTAGCTCCTTATTACCAATCAACCATGAGCATCCAGATTCATCAGAATTATTCCATCAAGGTGGAGTGAGCCATCAACTGCCTGGTCAACATGCATCTGCAGGCCTCCTACACCTACCTCTCTCTGGGCTTCTGTTTCAACCAAAATGCTGTGGCTCTGAAGAACATGGGCCATTTCTTCAAGCAAGCAGAAGAGAGGCCCAAGGGTACTGAGTGTCTCTTGAAAATGAAAAACCACTGCAGTGGCCATACCCTTTTGCAAGATGTGCAGAAGCCATCCTAAGATGAGTGGAGTAAAACTCTGGATTCCATGGAAGCCACCTGGTTCCGGAGAAGAACCTGAACCAGGGCCTTTTGGATCTGCATGCCCAGGGTTTCTGCACATATAGACCCCCACCTCTCTGACTTCCTGGTGAGCTTCTTCCTGGATGAGGAGGTGAAGGCAGGCACTAGGCAGCTTTTTAACCACCCAGGTGCCCTCTCCTAAGCTGTGGACCAAATGGAAACAACACACTCACAGCAAACAAACAAACAAACAAACAAACAAAAACCACAATGAGGTACACTTACCACCAGAAAACTGTGGATACAATAAGAGACAGACAACAAGTGTTGGTTAGAATCTGGAGAAACTGGAGTACATTGCTGGTATGAATGAAAATGGTGCAGCCGCTTTGAGAAAATTTGGCAGTTCCTTCCAAGTTTTATACAATTTTGTTTGAAAATGAATAGAGAGGAGGAGCCAGATGGGAGAGGAGTAGGAGACAAAAATTTCATCTGGTCCCAGGAATTCAGCTAGTTATCAAACTATTCTGAAATCTACAAACTCAACAAGAGATCAAAGAAAAGAATAGCAGCAATTCTATGAACAGAAAAGTGACCACTTTCTGGAAGACAGGACATGCGGAGAAGTGAATCTGAGGTGATATTTGAAAAATTGGACCATGGGGGGAGGGAGCCTCTATCAGCCAGCTACTGTCAAGTGAGAGAGCAGTGGAGCATGGAATCAGAACTTCTAGAAGACTGCTCCCTGGAGGGATGTTGCTGTGGTGGCTAAGTGTGGGTATGCGGGGGGCAGAAGCCTCACTGGGACAGTGTGGTCTCAGGACCCCTGGGGGTCACAGAAAGACTGGGGGTGCTTGAGTGTGGCAGAGCTCTCAAGTATAGGAGCTAGGAAGCTGACTACAAAGACAGAGCCAAGGAGTGGGCTCTCAGCTCAGGATTGCTATAAACTATGATCTGCAGCACTGCCAGGTCTCTACTCTTCAAGAAGGGGCCCAAAAAGTGGCAGGTCCGGAGTGACTCCCCTTCCTTCCCCAGGAGTAGTAGCACGCGAGTGCACCAGAGGACTCTGCTAAGTTTTGAGACTCCAAACATGGTCGCGTGCCAGAGATAGAAATGCTCAGTCACAGGCTGGGTGAGCAGAGTGAGGCCAGAGACTAGGGAGAGAGGATGGACTGACTGTTTTTCTCTGATGGCCTACTAAGGAGTGGGGCCCCGAGTTCTCGGCTCCTCTGGGACCAGAGACTGGGAGGCCACCATTTTCAGTCTCATGCCCCAAAGCTGTACAGAAAGCTTTCAGGGGAAAAAAGCTACCAAGAGCAAAACTGAGCAGATTAGTTAGCCTGGCCCGTGACAAGGGCAGGGTAGTTCCACCTTGGGCAAAGACATTTGAGAATCATGACAATGGGCCACTCCCCCAGAAGATCAGCAAGAACATCCAGTCAAGACCAAGTCTACCAAACAATATGAACTGCAAAACTCTAGTGCTAGGGGAATATGACACAAAGAATTCATGGCTTTTTTTCCCACAATTATTTAGTCTTTCAAAGTTAATTTTAAATTTTAAACCTTTTGAATTTTTAATTTCAATTTTTAATTTTTTTTTAAAGAAAATTTTTAAATTTTCCTTATTTTTCTTTTTCTTTTTTTTTTTACATTTTCTTCTTTCCTATTTTAACCACCATCTTCTCAATTCCCTGTTTAAAAATGTTAATTTTAATTTTTACAATCATATTCCATTCTTTCATTGTATTTATCCTTGTTTTTTTTATATAGAAGGTTTTCTTTCTTTAAGATTTTGGGATACAATTTCCTCTAACAGACCAAAATATACCCTAAATATCTAGTGTATGGCTTTGTTCTAGTCTCCTGCCTGATTATTCTCTCCTTTTTCTTCTTTTAATTTTTTCTTTCTTTTTTCAACCAACTTCTTATCTTATCAATTCCTTTTTTAAAATACTTTTTAAATTTTCATCTCTACAGTCATATTCCATCCCTTCATTGTATTTACATAGATAGATAGATGATAGATAGATAGATAGATACACACACATAAGTTTTTCTTTCTTTAGATTTTGGGAGGAAGTTTCTTCTAACAGACAATAATATACCTAAATTATACTCTGTGGCTCTATTCTATTCACCAGCTGGATCATATTCTCTTTTTTTTTTCCTTTTGTCTCCCCCCAGTTTCAGTTCTCTTCTGATTTGCTTGAATTGAATGAAAGAAAAATTTATGAAATTCATGTAAACACATGAAAATAAAAGCATAACTGTTCAAAATCTCTGGAATGCAGCAAAGGCAGTCCTAAGAGGAAAGTATATACCAATACAAGTCTTTCTCAAGAAACAAAAGAGGTCTCAAATACACAACCTAACCCTATACCTAAAGGAGGTAGAGAAAGAACAGCAAATAAAGCCTAAACCCAGCAGGAGAAAAGAAATAATAAAGACGAAAGCAGAAATCAATGAAATAGGAACCAAAAGAACAAATCAATGAAACTAGAAGCTGGTTCCTTGAGAGACTTACTAAGATTGATAAACCCCTGGCCAGACTTATCAAAACAAAAGATTAATAAATTAATAAAATCATGAATGAAATTAATAGAATCATGAATTAATAAAATTAATACTATCATGAATGAAAGGGAGAGATCATGACCAACACCATGGGAACACAAAAAATTATGAGAACATATTATGAGCAAATATATGCCAGCAAATTAGACAACCTGGAAGAAATGGATGCATTCCTAGAGATATATAAACTAACAAAACTGAACCAGGAAGAAATAGAAAACCTGAATAGATGCATAACCCATAAGGAAATTGAAGTAGTCATCAAAATCTACCAACAAATGAGAACCCAGGGCCAGATGGCTTCCCAGGGGAATGCTACCAAACATTTAAAGAAGAATTAATACCTAGTCTCCCGAAATGGCTCCTAAAAATAGAAATGGAAGGAAAACTTCCAAACTCATTTTATGAGGCCAGCATTATCTTGACCCCAAAACCAGACAAAGACCCCATCAAAAAGGAAGATTACAGACCAATATCCCTGATGAACATGGACACAAGAATTCTCACCAAAATACTAGCCAATAGGATACAACCGTACATTAAAAGGATTATTCACAACCACCATGTGGGATTTATTACTGGGCTGCAAGTTTGGATCAACATCGACAAAACAATGTGATACAATACATTAATAAAAGAAAGAACAAGAAAACATATGATACTCTCAATAGATGCTGAAAAAGCATCTGACAAAGTACAGCATCCTTTCTGGATCAAAACTCTTCACGATGTAGAGATAGAGGGTACATACCTCAATATCATCAAAGCCATCTGTGGAAAAACCCACAGCGAATATCATTCTCAATGGGAAAAAAACTGAGAGTTTTTCCCCTAAGATCAGGAGCATGGCAGGTATGTCCACAATCACCACTGCTATTCAACATAGTACTAGAAGTCCTAGTCTCAGCAATCAGACAACAAAACGAAATAAAAGGCATCTGAATTGACAAGGAAGTGAAACTCTCACTCTCTGCAGATGATATGATAGTTTATCTGGTAAGACCAAAAGACTCCACTCCAAAAATGCTAGAACTTATACAGGAATTCAGTAAAGTGTCAGAATATAAAATCAATGCACAGAAATCAGTTGTACTTCTATACACCAACAACAAGGCAGAAGAAAGAGAAATTAAGGAGTCAATACCATTTACAATCGCACCCAAAACCATAAGATACCTAGGAATAAATCTAACAAAAGAGGCAAAGAATCTGTACTCAGAAAACTACAGAATACTCATGAAAGAAATTGAGGAAGACACAAAGAAATGGAAAAACATTCCATGCACATGGATTGGAAGAAGAAATACTGTGAAAATATCTATGCCACCTAGAGCAATCTATACATTTAATGCAATCCCTATCAAAATACCATCAAATTTTTCCACAGATATGGAACAAATAATCCTAAAACCGGTATGGAACCAGAAAAGACCCAAATAGCTAGAGGAATGTTGAAAAAGAAAACCAAAGATGGTGGCATCACAATTCCAGACTTCAAGCTCTATTAAAAAGCTATAATCATCAAGGCAGTATGGTCCTGGCACAAAAACAGACACACAGATAAGTGGAACAGAATAGAGAGCCCAGAAATAGACCCTCACAACTCTATGGTCAACTAATCTTCAACAAAGCAGGAAGAATGTCCAATGGAAAAAAAGAAAAAAATGGTGTTGGGAAAATTGGACAGCCACATGCAGAAGAGTGGAACTGGACCATTTCATTACACCCCACACAAAGCAGACTGAAAGATGGTTGAAAGACCTGAATGTGAGATGGGAATCCATCAAAATGCTTTAAGAGAACATAGGCAGCAACCTCTTTGACCTCAGCCATAGCAACTTCCTCCTAGAAACATCTCCAAAGACAAGGGAAACAAGGGCAAAAATGAACTATTGAGACTTCATCAAGATCAAAAACTTTTGCACAGCAAAGGAAACAGTCAACAAAACCAAAAGACAACCAACAGAATGGGAGAAGATAATTTGCAAATGACATATCACATAAAGGGTTAGTATCTGAAATCTATAAAGAATTTCTCAAACTCAACACCTAAAGAACAAATAATCCAATCAAGAAATGGATAGAAGACATGAATAGACATTTCTGCAAAGAAGATATCCAAATGGCCAGCAAACACATGAAAAAGTGCCGAACATCACTTGGCATCAGGGAAATTCAAATCCAAACCACTGTGAGATACCACCTCACACCAATCAGAATGGCTAAAATTAACAAGTCGGAAAATAGCAGGTATTGGCAATGATGAAAAGAAAGGGGAACCTTCCCGCACTGTTGGTGGGAATGCAAGCTGGTGCAGCCACTCTGGAAAACAGTATGGAGGTTCCTCAAATAGTTGAAAACACAGCTACCCTACAACCCAGCAATCAGACTACTGGGTATTTACCCCAAAGATACAAATTTAGTGATTGGAAAGTGCATGTGCATCCCAATGTTTATAGCAGCAATGCCCACATAGCCAAACTATGGAAAGGGCCTAGATGTCCATCGACAGATGAATGGATAAAGAAGATGTGGTATACACATACACACACACACACACACACACACAGAGACACACGCACGCGCGCGCACGGAATATTATGCAGCTATGAAAAATGAAATCTTGCCTTTTGCAACGACATGGGTGGAACTAGATGGTATTATGCTAAGCAAAATAAGTCAATCAGAGAAAGACAATTATCACATGATCTCACTGATGTGCGAAATTTGAGAAACAAGACAGAGGATCATAGGGGAAGGGAGGGAAATAGAAACAAGACAAAACCAGAGAGGGAGACAAACCCCAAGAGACTCTTAATCTAAGGAAATGAAGTGAAGGTTGCTGGAGTGGAGGGGGCTGAGAAGTATGGGGTGGCTGGTGATAGACACTGGGGAAGGAATGTGCTATGGTAAGCACTGTGAATTGTGTAACACTGATGAGTAAGACCTGTATTCCTAAAACAAATAATACATCATATGTTAATTTAAAAAATTGAAAATGAATAAATAGAAAAGAGAATCAGAATGAAAAACAACAATGAATTTTTTAGAGCAAACCTATAGATAGGGAACTTCAATCTAATGATGAACATGAGAAATCCAAAACTATCCATATATCTCACATAAGATTTAACTATGATAAAAAATAAACAATAAGAGCATTTTGACCTGCTCCTATTAGTATACTTTTCATGTCTTCAATCCTATAATCCCACTTAGATAAGCTATGTTAAGACTATGAAACTGGTGATTTTACAAAGCTATCCCCACCACTACTACCACTAAGGCCAAAAGGGATTTTTGAAGGAGGCCAGGAAAAAAGAAAGCCACAGAAACAACAGCTGCTCTGAACAACTGCGGAGAGAGAGCTGAACTCCTCCCGAGGATGATCCTAAGAACTAGCAAATTTTCAAATCCCTGTGGGAGAAGAGACACAAGTAAGTTCCTCTTTATTTCATCCCACAGTCCCTGAAAACTGACATGTGAACCACTGTTTAGTACTAATAGGCTCTGAGATGCCAGAATTCACTCCCAAGGAAAAAGAGCCTCTGAATTACAAACTCTTTGTATATATGCTTTCTTCGAGAAACAAACAGAAATTTAGTTGATTACGGACAAATTTGTTTTCTAAATTCTGTGATCCATAAGACTTGGATATGTTTTGGAAGCAATACGGAATTGTGAATGAAGCGCAGGCTTTGGAATCCAGAAAATCTGTTCTATCACTTTCTAGCTGTGTGATTTCAGACTTGTAATAACAATATTTACATATCACTGTTATTCTAACCACTTTAATAGGTGAACTCATTTAACTTTCATAATAACTCTACATGTAGGTATTATTATTGATTCCACTTAAAGGATGAGGAGCTGAAGTTTAAAGAGATAAAGTAGCTTGATCAAACCTCACAACTAGTAAGTGACAAAACTAGGATTTGAATGCAATCACCTTAGTTTCAGAGACAACACTCTTATCTCATCATATTGACTTCTATGTCCTGTTACTGATATTTTTTCTTCATTGCTCTTTATTTAACTATAAAATATAATTAATTCATAGCAACATTACAAAGATTAAATGATATATATATGAAGCACAGTTCCGAGAAATATAGTAGGTACATGATAAATACATTCTACTCTGATGGTTATTAACATAGATTATGTTGTAGGGCCTAAAACAGCCCCATTATCTCTCCCAGAACTCAGTATTTCCAGACAGATAGATTAGATAGATAGATAGATCTGTCAATTATCTGGAAAATATACAATTTCATGAAACTTTGGAGGACAATGTAGAGAATTCTAATATCAATTGCTCTGTAGTTTATGTATATGACTTAACATTAACAAATATTATAACAACCTATGTTTCAACTTTTCTGAGTTATAACACACAGAATATGAGTAATATAAGAATACTTAAGGGTCATTTAATTCAAATTGTGAGCCATAGTAGAAACAGATTCTACAGCATCTCTGACCTCGGATTTCAAATTCCATTTTCATACTTCCATCTTCCTCATTATGTTACTTACCTCATTGTCACATACTCTTAATTTTTCAGAAAGTAATATCCTCTATTGAAATAAAATGAGCTTACCTCCATCTAAAAAAATTTGAAAATGATTAAACTTAGTCATCCCTTCCATAAAATTGTTCTACTTTGAAATATAGATGTTAGCGGAGTTTTAAAGTCAAGTCACGGGGCGCCTAGGTGGCTTGGTGGGTAAAGCCTCTGCTTTTGGCTCAGGTCATGATCCCAGGGTCCTGGGATCGAGCCTCGCATTGGGCTCTCTGCTCCGCGGAGAGCCTGCTTCCTCCTCTCTCTTCCTGCCTGTCTCTCTTGCCTATTTATAATCTCTGTCAAATAAATAAATAAAATCTTTTAAAAAAATAAATAAAGTCAAGTCACATTTAAACTCTCCTTGATGCGTTGGTCCCCACTTTGTTCACTCCTCTGCATTATTTGTATACACATCTTTTTTTTCTCTTCATTAAATGATTAGACCACATGAAAGGAGGAAGGTTATCTTTTTATTTACCTTTTAATTTACCAGTTGGACACTGTTACAGTGTCCAACACGATGCCTAGTATAAAGAAAATGTTTACTAAATATATACGCAAAAGAAAGAGGGAGGAACTAGAACAGGAGGAAAGAAGAAAGAAACAGAGAAGGCAAGGAAGAAAACAGAAAGGCAACCAAAAACTAACCAAAAAACTAAAAGTTATAATGAAGAGAATTCTGCCTTTATGAAATATATATTTGTCTTTGTGAAAACCATTCCAGTATATATCAACTATAGCAAAGATTACTCCACAATCTTTTTCATAACATTTTCTTAATTATCTTAGTTTCTAGTAGTTGTTCCGGTAAAGAAAACATAAGATGGTATTTATTCCACTTCCCTCAGAATTAACTAGCCTGAAAACTGGGTGACACTTTGTTTGAACTAGGAGGAGTTGTCAATTTTTCTGAAAAATCACAAAGTGTTAGGTTTAGTTTTTCCATTTAAATACAAGTACTACTAGTGAGCTCTCAATGTAATTATACTCAATGTGTGACATTTTCAAAAGCAAGGTTTAAGGAAGGCCCACTGTATGAATCCAAGCTTTGCCAGCTGCCAAGTAACCATTCAATGTCTGGCAGCTGTGGATGGTGAACAATGCAACTAATGTAGCTGTCAGAAAGCCAAGTATTTTGTTTATGACCTCAATAGTGAATCATGAATACTGGCTAATTTCTGGCCACCATGTGCAAAAGGGCATCCTCTTACTTTCTGTCAAGTCAGTAATGTTTAAATGTGGCCATATTAGTCTGAGTTCAATAAATCTAGATTAATGGGTAGAAAAATCTAATGATCTTAAAAGTGGAAAGTCCAGAAAAAAATTCAATGTATGTATATAAAATAAATTATTTGCCCTAACTTTGATTTCCTTTTATCTGTTGCTTAAAAGTACAGAAAACTGTAGGGCTTGTATACTTGAAAACAGTCTAAAAACAAATGAAAATGGTAGGTTAAAAAGCACTAGCCCATCTAAAATTTTTTTACAAACCAGTGAGCATGGCAATAGTCAATTTCAGATAAAAAGAGGGAAGCTTTGGGAGCTAAAGCAACACACAGCAGGTGAGTGACAGCAAAAGATAACACTGAGGTCTGTGCCACCCACAGCAGATGTCAAACCACGACCCTGTCAAAACACACTGAAATGTGTGACCACCTCTGGCTTAGCACTAAAGATGTTTAAACTAATTGTTAAATTCTCACAAAGCTGAGAAAATATAACTGAGCTTTCAGTCATTATTTTATTAATTCAACAGACATTTATTAAGCAGTGACTTGCAAACTAAGATCCAAGCATTCACGACTAGAGTAAGACAAGTTCCCTATTTCCACAGTCTAGTGTGAGACATATACATAAACATAAATAGGAAAAGTGTTAATAAAGAACAAAGCATTAGATTATTCAGGAAAGGCACCACAGAAGAGGTAACATTTAAGCTGAGTACAAAAACTGAGATTGGCATACCAGGCACATGGAAGGACATGGACAGAGGCACAGAACATAAAAGGACCTGGCTTTGGAGAAAAACTGAATTTGAAAGTAATCAGAGTCCAGAGTTTGTGTTGGTGGTATATGGGAAATGCAACTGGAGAAGTAGATTAGTATCAGATTGTGAAAGCAGAGAATGAAAAATCTATGGAGGAAAGCAAGATGGTGGCATGAATCTGCTTATTTGGAGGAAAAGATGCCTCAGGTAGACCTGTGGAAGACAGACTGCAGTGGGAAGGAGCTGGGAGCAAGAAGACAAATGTGGTAAGCCATTGTAATAATACACTAACAAAAGAACACAGAGGCCTGAAATAAGACAGAGGTAAGGTAGAATAAGGTAGAAGTAACAGAATCTGATGAGTTATAGAATACAGACAGGAGAGAAGAACCACATAAAGCTTCAAACTTCTAACTTGTACACTGGGATACTAATGGATAGTTACAGACTTACAGAGGAGAAATAAATGGAAATGCAACTTGAATGGTTTTATGAAAGGGAAAGCTCTGGAAACCCTAACCTACTCTGAGTTAAATACAGGGTAGGATCTAGTGAAGATAACCTGAAAGATAGAAAAACAAGTTTGAGCTCAGAAGAGAGATCAGTATTAGAGATAAATATATGGGAGTTGTTGGTATGTATGCACTTAAAATAGGAAATAATTAGATGACTCAGGGAGAGTGCACAGAAGTGAATGATAAGATCAAAGATGCAGGACCTGGAAACACTACCATTGAATGGATTTTAAGAAGTGTAGCCATCAAAGAGACCAAAAAGAAATAAACTATTCCAGACTGTCCAACTATTCCCATCATTCTACTACTACTGATCACCTACTATGGACCAATTATGTACCAAGGAGCAGAGATATAAAAATGAACATTATAGGGGTACCTGGGTGGCTCAGTCATTAAGCATCTGCCTTCAGCTCAGGTCACGATCCAGGGTCCTGAGATTAAGCCCCACATCAAGCCCCACATGGGACTCCCTGCTTGGCGGGAAGCCTGCTTCTTCTTCTCCCACTCCCCCTGCTTGTGTTCCCTCTCTCACCATCTCTCTGTCAAATAAATAAAATATTTTTAAAAATAAAATAAAATAAATGAACATGATAGAGTTTCTGCACAAGGATTGCTGATGAGGGTTGTGAACAAATAGATTCTTGCAAAACTGTTGTACAGGTACTATAATACAAGCATTCACAGGCTCTGAGGAGAGCACAGGATGGCACCTATTTAAAGGAGAAAAAAGCCATGAGAGACTCTGGACTCTGGAAAACAAGCTTAGGGTTACAGAAAGGAGAGGGTTGGGAGGATGGGGTAATCAGTTGATGGGTATTAAGGAGAGCAAGTGTTGTGATGAGCACTGGGTGTTATATACAACTAATGAATTGTAGAATACTAGATCAAAAACTAATGCTGTACATATGTTGGCTAACTGAACACAATAAAAATTTTAAAAATAAATAAAAATAAATAAATGAATGAATGAGAACCAAGAAAGTTTACATTGATGAAAGGAAGAGATAAGAGATTCACAAGAAATAGCATTAGTACTGGCAAATGTCATTTCATGTAGACATTATTAAATTTTGAATCTTGGCATTTAGACTCTATATCAAGTTGCTCTTTTCAATAAAACATGCTAACTCTTCACCCTCAAAATATTTTCAGGGGTCACTTTATACTTCATATGCTTTATGCATTTATACATTCTGAGAGTATCATATAGCAACTAAGGTATATATAAGAGGCTGTGAAAAGGAAAACAATTGTTATTATATTATATAGGTTCTACACCCAAATTAACCATACTGAGACTGTAAAGAAATCCTCCAACAATCAGAGGATTCTAGAAAACCCTTTGAAATTCCTGAGAAATTATGTATTTTCTCCTAGATGGAAAAGAGTATCAAAGAAGGAAAAGAATAACTAATATAATGGGTTGTTTTTCTAAATTGCTGAATGACATTTCATTTGATCAGTCACTGAGAATTCTGTATGCCATCAAGATAGGGTAGCATGGTTTGAAACTCCCAAGCATCATGAAACTTGGGCTCAGTCCGGGTCTGCCACGTGCACTCTGGAATTTAAGTTTTCCCTTTGTAAAGTGAGTGATTTGAATAGAATACCCTAACATTCTGTGGCTAAGTGAGTGTAACTCATACAAAGAAGAGACAGTCTCTAAGGAATAAGTAACCAATACACAATAATGTACATCATGGCCAAGAAGTCCATATGCATAAGATTTTCCCCTCTGTGAATTATTTTTTTAATAACAATTCTATCTAATAACAGTTAGAGACCAAAAAACAACTAAAGAACATGCAGGAAATTAAAGTTTACATGGAGAATGGAGGAGAGCATACAGATCACTTCTACTAAGCACACATGTATGTTTTGTGTGTATTTAAGAACAATTAATGCTGAGTGAAATAAGTCAAGCAGAGAGAGTCAATTATCATATGGTTTCACTTATTTGTGGAGCATAACAAATAACACGGAGGACATGGGGAGATGGAGAGGAGAAGGGAGTTGAGGGAAATTGGCGGGGAGATGAACCATGAGAGACTATGGACTCTGAAAAACAACCTGAGGGTTTTGAAGGGGCGGGGGGTGGGAGGTTAGGGGAGCCAAGTGGTGGGTATTATGGAGGGCATGCATTGCATGGAGCACTGGGTGTGTTGTAAAACTATGAATTCTGTTACGCTGAAAAGAAATGAAATTTTTAAAAAGTAAATAAAAAAAGAACAATTAATATGAACTGAATTCTGAACATCTGCCAAATACTAAGCATTTCATACAATGTTACTACTCCATAGCAACTCAATGAAGTAAAATGTTATTGTTTTCATTTTACAGAGAAGGAAACTGAGACAAAGAAGTTAAATATTTTGTTCAAGATTACAGAATTTATCACTGACAGTAATGGGTTTAAATATAATTTATCTCAATCCACAGTCCATACCCTTCACCATCCCATGAAACTAAATCTATAAATTAGGGTAACTACAAGGAGGAGTCAAAGGAAAAGACTGAGTCCAGAATTGTACCAATAGATTGAAAATTAAGTGCAGTGAATCAGAGAAAGCCTCATGAAGGGAGACAGATCTGAAGATGTGATTTAAAGAAGTTCTACTACAATATTGATCTAAGTGATCCAAATGTGTTTCATTTTCATGAAAAAAAAAAACCCTAAATTGAATATATTCATTTAAAGTCAACAGTTATCATCTAATCACCACAGTAAATTGTACTTCATGGATCATAAGCAGTGCTAACTTTCCACACAATTTATTCTTCAATCATAGGGTTGCACAATGCATATAAAGAGGGTCGACTGATGAGGGTCAAACCTCAGGTTCTGAATGGAAAACTTATTCATGAGACCATTAGACAGTTATATCCAAATATCTGTAACACGGCATGAAAAACTAGACTGAAGTGTAATAAATCCTCTCTGACAGAGACAGGAGGAGAAAAAAGAAGGAAAAAAATTTAAGGTGTCTATAGAGTTGAAATAAACATCACCGAGAAAAGAGTCAAGCTGCATGAGAGAATCGAAGAGTCAGCATTCTAGGGAAGTGGAATAAATTCTCAAAGGAATTCTTAAAACCCAAAACAAATTAGAATACTGAAAGCACACTCAACAGCATTAGACAACCTATCAAAACTGAATTCTTTTAAGTCTAAGCAGCTGCTGTGATGTGTCATCATGTCGCTAAGACAGAAAACCCAATTACAACTTTAATGGCTACACCATAAAGGCACTATGACTGGTGAGGGCCAGCAAAAAAATGCTGAGATTCAGAAAAACTATGGTAGAGAGTCTCTACTCCTCTGGCATTCAATAGTAACACTAATCAGCATGAATCTTATTCATTCATTATTCAACAAATATTTATAGAGGCCCTGTTCTGGGCACCAGAGACATATTAAGATGAATAATAATGTTCTTGTAGAGTTTTATATTCTGGTCCAACATACAACTTTTTTAAAGATTTTATTTATTTATTTGACAGACAGAGATCACAAGCAGGCAAAAGAGGCAGGCAGGGAGAGAGAGGAGGAAGCAGGCTCTCCGCGGAGCAGAGAGCCCGATGCGGGGCTCGATCCCAGGACCCTGGGATCACGACCGAGCCGAAAGCAGAGGCTTTAACCCACTGAGCCACCCAGGTGCCCCCAACATACAATTTTTAATGAAAGATATAGCATATCACATGATGCTAAGTGCTTTGAAGAAAAATAAAGCAAGGAAGAGAAAATGAGGAACATGGGAGACTAGCAGAGGGGAAATAGCTTTAAACAGGATTGAGAGTGAAGGTCTCACTGGGCAGTTAACATTTCATCAGAAACCTAAAAGAGATAAGGGGACGACCCACACAGATATCAGGGTAAGAATAGAACAGCCAATGCAAAGGCTCTGAGGCAAGACTGTTCTTAGCATCTTATAGGAAAAGCCAACAGATTAATATATTTGGAGCAAAGGAAGAGGATAATATCATGGGAAATGAGGTCAAAAGGTAGTGGAGGTGGAAAGGCCAACTCATGTGTGACCTTGTAGGCCATTATATGAACTCTGGCTTTTACTATAAGTAAATTGAAAAACCTCTACAAAATTTTAGCAGAGAAATAACATAACCTCATCTACACATTCACTCTTGTGGTAGAAGCAAGAGTAAGAGAGGACCAGTTAGGAGGCTGTTCTTATAAGTATATTCCTGGACACACCAGGATTGCTATCCATTCTTAAAGAATAATGGTTAAAGCTCAGTCTCCAAAGTCAAACCTGTGGCTTCAAACTCTGATCTGAGGGATAAAGGTGGGACACATATAGCAACTGCTATGTTTCCATAAGAGGAAAAAAGACTGACAGTATATATCACAAAATGTTAACAGTGATTATTTCTGAATCATAAATTTGTGCTTGTTATTTTCTCCTTTGTGAACTGCTCATCTTTAAGATTCTACAACAAATATGTTATTACTTATATAATAAGAATATTATATAAGTAATAAGTATAAGTAATAAAGTAATATAGTAATATAAGTAATAAAGATATTATATAAGTAATAAAATTACTTATGTAATAAGAATATAATAAGATTACTTATATAATAATAATAATATAATTACTTATATAATAATATAATAACTTATTATATAATACTTATATAATAAATTAATACTTATATAATAAGATTACTTATATAATATATAAAAAGATTACTTATATAATAAATTACTTATATAATAAGAATAATAATATATAACTTATATAATTATATAATTACTTATATAATATAATAATATAATACTATATAATACTTGTTATATAATATTATGTCAAATACAGAAATCTTTAACAGCATGTTATCTCTTTCCTTACTGAGTTCTCATAACAACTTGGTGAAGAGTAGGGATTATTATCTCCATTTGAGAAAGAAAACTGAGTCTCTGAGAAAGTGAATGGATTCCTCAAAGTTGTACCATTAATTATCGGTCAAGAGGCCTTGAACTGTAGATGTCCTATTTCCATGACATTTTCTTATCTATAGACTTACCATCTTGACTCCAGATGCTACCTAAGCCAAACTCCTTATCTTAC
>PISX010022448.1:0-31768 GCA_004024625.1 Mellivora capensis | reverse complement strand
TTTTCTATTTCCTCCTGGCTCAGTTGTGGTAGTTTATATGTCTCTAGGAATGCATCCATTTCTTCCAGATTGTCAAATTTGTTGGCGTAGAGTTGCTCATAGTATGTTCTTATAATTGTTTGTATTTCTTTGGTGTTGGTTGTGATTTCTTCTCTTTCATTCATGATTTTGTTTATTTGCGTCCTTTCTCTTTTCTTTTTGATAAGTCTGGCCAGGGGTTTATCAATCTTATTAATTCTTTCAAAGAACCAGCTCCTAGTTTCATTGATTTGTTCTATTGTTTTTTTGGTTTCTATTTCATTGATTTCTGCTCTGATCTTTATGATTTCTCTTCTCCTGCTGGGTTTAGGCTTGCTTTCTTGGAGAACAATTTTTTTTAAGTTTATTTTATTTTATTTTATTTTATTTATTTAAGTGATCTCTACATCCCATGTTAGGATAGAACTCACAACCTCACTCACAAACCCACAAGATCAAGAGTTTCACATTCCTCTGACTGAGCCAGTCAGGCACCCCTCCAATGAGAACACTCTTAATGAGCCCTTTGCATGAACAAACCACTGTCTTAGGATTTGTGGAGATACTTCGATGAATATTCACTTGCCCTCAAAAAGTTTGCTATCTACTTGGAGAGACTCTGATGCATGCAGAAAGTAATGAGATCTTGTAATGCAGTCAGGGGGAGGAGGGCAGGGAAATGATACACCATGAAAGAACAAGGGAAAGGGAGGTTTTTGTGGTAGAAAATATTGGTAAATCCAGGGCTCAGTTCAACCCACTACACTCTGAAAAACAATATGTTACAAAAATGAGCCTAGTTTTATAAACTCAACAAATGCTAACTGAATAAATTTGTAAATGAACATTAAAAAGGATATATCAGAGCTATGACGACAGCTAACTAGATAGATATAGAGAGATATAGATTTCAAGTAAATATCTCAAAAACACTCCAATAAGCACATATATCTATGAAAAAAGAGTAATTATCTAAGTGTACTCTTTAGTATGCCCTTGCTATCCTTCATTAATTTTGTTGTTTACTAGTTCTCACTAGGCAATAGGTTAATGAGTTAAAGGAGAATAACTGAAAATTAAGAAAATCTATCCACGGGGTGCCTGGGTGGCTCAGTGGGTTAAAGCCTCTGCCTTTGGCTCAGGTCATGATCCCAGGGTCCTGGGATGGAGCCCCTCATCGGGCTCTCTGCTCAGCGGGGAGCCTGTTTCCTCCTCTCTCTCTGCCTGCTTCTCTGCCTACTTGTGATCTCCATCTCTCAAATAAATAAATAAAATCTTTAAAAAAAAGAAAATCTATCCACTAACTTATTTCTTATATTTTATGAATGAGAAAAGACTATATTCATCCACTCTTGGAGGTGTAGTAACTCAACATTTACTTGAATTACTTACTGGTTCTTAAAATATTATTTGGAATATTCTTATTACCATAGAATTTTTAGGAATGTGCCATTATAAAGGGTTAATGCCTTAGAAGTATTGAAAACATAATATAAATAAGGTTTGATGACTAAAGAAAAAATGTGAGAAAATATTTGTAAAACAGATGAACTAAAAACAGTAAGAAAATTTTAATATGTAAAGCGCTTCTATGGATCAATAAGAAAAGAGATTCAGTCTCTTAAAAAATGCAAATCCTAAGTGAATAAATAAAAAAGGCCATGGTCCTAAAAGAGTGTCAGCTCGGAATTAATCAAGTAAATGTAAATTAAAACAATGAGATAGATATCTTACCTAATCAGACTTCAAAGATTGAATATTGCCTAATATTGATGAAGGGGCATGGAAACACAGTTTCACAAACACAGTTTCACATACCAAATACTTTGGTATTTTCAAGTACCAAAGAGGGAGATTTGACAATATGAATCAAAATTTCAATGTGCATACTCTTTGATCCAGTAATTTCACTTCTCAGAAATTAACCAAAGGAGTCAATAAAGACAGTGTGAAAAGATGCCTGGTAGTAATAACGAAAATAGTAATGCAACAACAGGGGGCGTCTGGTGGCTCAGTAGGTTAAGCGTCTGCCTTTGGCTCAGGTCATGATTCCAGGGTTCTGGGATTGAGTTCCACGTTGGCTCCCTGCTCAGCGAGGAGTCTGCTTCTCCCTCACCTTCTACCCCTGTTTGTGCTCTCTTGCTCTCTCTCTAAAATAAACAAATAAAACATTTTTTAAAAAAAACAATGAAACAATAGTAAATAATAGCTATTGATAGAGCTATCTACCAGTGATAAGCATTTTATACTCATTAACTGCTTTAGTTCTAAATATATATATATATATATACATATATATATATATATATATTATCCCCATTTTACAGTTGAGAAAACTGTGTTTTTAGAGAAGTTAAACAATTTAACAAATTTCCTTGGGAACTGTGAAAGCAAACCGACTGTACTATTTTTATAATAGTAGACACTTGGGTGCATCTTACCAGATCAAGTGGTTGGTGTAATAAACCAGGGTACATTTACACAGTGGGATGCCTCTGTTGACAAGAATGAAGCATATATATATATATATATATATATATAGAGAGAGAGAGAGAGAGAGAGAGAAACATGAACAGATAACCATAATATTATTCAATGGAAAAAGGAGGTTAATATATATATAATTATTTAAGTATACATAAGACTTTCAATTATGTACATCAAAGTATCCACAGCCATTATCTCTAAGGAGAAAGACTATGAAGTCTATTTAATGAAATGTGTATTATTTTCATCTTAATAAGAAGCATGTGTTATTGTAGGGGCTTTCCTGGACAAAGCACCCCTCTTCTTCCCTGAGGCCGACATCAATTGTGATATATGACAAAACAGCAATGAAACTAGGACCATGAATGATATTATCATTACTAATGAAGTTCATATAAGAGATTCCAGCCTCCCTTAATCCCCAACCCCCAAACTTGGGACACAGCCTTTAGGGCTAAGATTACTGCAGGGGCCAGGCTGATACAAAGATGACTCTTTCTCTTTTCATACTTGCCCATCAGATTAAGTCCCTTCTCAGCTAGAATAGAGAGGTGGTGGAAGGCAGAGGGAGATCAAGATGATACGGGGAAGTCAGATCAGGGGAGGAAAAGTCTCCCCCCCACGAATGCTTCTTTATGATCAGAAGTAGGGCCAAATAAGGGTCCCCAGAGAGACCTAAGTCTTAATCCCTGGGACTATGACAATATCATTTTACATGGCAAAGGGATTTTGCAGATATGATTAAGTTGAGGCTCTGGAGATGGAGAGATTACTCTGGGTTTTCTGGATGGATCCTAAATGTCATCACAAGTGTCCTTATAAGAGGAAGGCAGAGGCAGATTTGACTACAAAAAAGGCAAAGACCATGTGACAATGGAAGAAAATAGGAGAGATGGTGAAAGGTGACGATACCTGCTGCTGGCTTTGAAGATGGATGGAGAGGCCAGGAGCCAAGGAAAGCAGAAGGCCCCGGAATCTGGGGAAGGGCAAGGAAACCGATCCTCCCCTCAGAACCTTCAGAAGGAAACAGCCCAGCCAACATCTTGACTTTTACCTGATAAAATGGATTTGAGACTTCTGACTTCCAGAAGTATAAGACAAAAAATCTGTGTTGTTTTGAGCCATGACGTTTGTATTCTGCTGTTACAGCAAGAATGGAAAACCAACACATGATCCTGAAAAATGCAATAACTATGTCTGAGATTTACAGGAAGTCTTTAGAAGGCTCTGTTAACTATAGCTTAGTAGAAACACACATCCTTTCTCTTCCTTGCAATTATGCGCTGTGCTGTGGAAGAAAAGATGTATTTGGAAGAGGATAGATAGTCCAGTATTTTGAAAACCAATTAAAATAATTTAGAGTCAATATAGTAGGTTATTTACTCATTAATAAATCAGTGTGTCCATTCAAAAAAAAAACAAGAAAAGAAAAGAAAAAATATATATACAATGTGATAAACTCTACTTAAATCGGGGATCTACCTCTGCCTCAAATGCTGGGAGATCTTACCTATCTAGCAGAGTGGATAATGAGAAAAGTGTATCAGCCAATTGTCCAGATAGTGAAGCTTCCTTTTAAAGTGCCAAAAGTTCAACATCTTATCATTTGCCAGAAGTTTTTCTTGGAAAATCATATATTCCCAGTTTTCTTCAACACAACACCCTGAACAGATTTAAGCCCCCTCCCCCCTTACTCTTCCCCTCCACTTCCCCCTCTCCCCTCCTCCTCCCCTTGCTCCTCTTCCTCCTCCTCCTTCCTCTTCCTCTTCTTCTTCTTCTTTTGGTAACTAAAGGTCATAGGTAACTATGTAAGGTAACATCCATGTACTTAAATGTGGTTAATGTACGGAGGTATAATATAGGACTGTGTCGATTTCTATTTCAACCCTACCCCAACTCCCAAACATCTCTGGTGTCTGAACTCTTTGGCCAGATTACTATAATTGTTCTCTTTCCTTGCTCTCTAGATGACTAGGACGCCTCTATGCAGCTGCTTCTGCATCTTCTTGGAGCAAGCTCTAGCCTTTCTTAATTGCAGCTTCTGATGTACAATTAGGAAATCAGAAAACTAACTTGTAACAACAGTTTCTGAAATAAATAAGAGCTCAGCTTTCTAAGAGGCTTTCTAAGAGGTGAGTAAAGTGCATACATGCTTCTTTATGAGTTCGAGAGGTATATGAGTTAGGGACACAAAGCCTATGCAAAGGCCTTGTGGCCTGATTTCCAAAACCTGAAGCTATCTCTTTTTCTGTCCAGTTATGATTTCTCTGATGCAAAAACTATATTTTAACAATAAACCTTAAATAGTAATTATTTATTCTGCACCTTCAATTATGTGTCTACCTATGTGCCAGGCACTGTATAAAATACTTTACAAATCTCATTTAATACACACACACGAGATAGTTACTTCAGTCCTCATTTGACAAAAATGGAAACTGAGATCAAAAGACGGGGTGACTTGTCCAGGACTGATAAAGAAATGACCCCCTGTTCTGGGAACTAGGCCACCCTGTATTGCCCGCCAATTATACAACTGCCAGCACGTAGTAGGTGCTCAGTAAACGGTGCTGAGGAGTTGAACATGCTTCACCACACTGCCTCGCTCCAAAGAGTGCAAGGCATGTAGAGCGCCTTCGCCAGAGTGCATGGCACGTAACATCGGACTCCAGTGTTTGCGAAACGAAAAGCTTGAATTGCGCCTGTCACTGCGTGCATCTCCCTCACACGGGGCAATAAAAGGGCAGCGCATTCACCACGGATTCCCAGGAACAGAAACCGCTAACAAATGTATCTTGTTAGTCTGCTGTCAGGAGCAAGATTTTTATCAGGAATGTTGTATTTCTGAAGACACCGGAATAATTTCCTCCTAATAAATTTCCATCTTATTCTGAGAAGCTGAGATTCTGCCAGGAGCTCAGAGCCTCCTGGGGGTAGGGTTCGGGCAGCTTTGTAGTGCTGGATTAGATGTGTGTGCACGTTTCCAAAAGGCAGGCATGAACCCAGCTCCTGGAAGCACACTGGGGCATTCAAAACAACAGCGCAGGCGCACACGGGGCGTGGGGTTGGACTCCTAGCTCGGATTTGAAAGGACCTGAAATTTGGCCTTAATGGGATTTCTTCCTCTCCCGGTAAAGGAGGAAGTAGGTTTGTGTGTACGTTCATTCTTTCAGAGGGGAAAGGAGATATTTTCCTATATCCATTTCAGATTTGATTCACGGAAGTTTGAGACACTGTTAAGGTGCCTGGTCCGGGTTTTTCTACTTTCCACTTGGGGATTTTTCTCATAAATTATCCATTTGCACCATCACCCACTCCAAATGTGTCAAGAAAACACACTTAAGGAGGGAATTTCTGAAGGCCCTAGTGGATTAATTTCTGCAAAGGGGATAAAACAGGTTTGATTCTTTAAATGTGGATGGCGTTTATTCAAATAGGTAAATAAGTTCAGTCTCTCCCTTCTTTCCTTGTTTCCAGCTCCTTCCCAATTCTTTAATAAACCAAAGTTGAGTCTTAGATTCCTTTTGCTCTTTTTACTGATGCCAAACTATATTTAAACCCCAAATTCTTTTCTCTCCTCCCCAGGGATCACCAAGCAGGCTCCTCTGAACAACAACGGCAATGAGGAGAAATGGTGTGGAATTTTTTTTTTTCTTTCAAAAATACCATTCCAGCTTGCAGGCTAATTCCATTTGTGATTTAGAGGGCATTGCACCTTCCCCCCAGAACTTCCCTGGGGAAAAGGATGAATGGCCATCCTAGTGTTGCATAAAAATTAGTATCAGGCCACAAATTATTGGACCCTATTAGGGTTTTCTTTTAAGTAAATTAAGGTTATATATCACAGTCTTCCAAGAGGCTTGGGTGCTTTGAATCCTCCCAGTTAAAAGAACATTTAAGATTTCCTGAAACCTAGTAGTAAATATGATTAGAAGACAGGGCTGGTTGTTACAAACGTGGCTTCTCTTTTGTGACAACCTCATTTTAAAATAATAATAGATATAAGATGATGTATCTTACAGCAGAAGGATTTTCAGCAAAGAAAAGGGATTTCATATGATTAGCAAATCATATGTCATGAGCCCACCATGAATTTGCTAATCCATCAGGTCACCAAGAAATTTATGAGAATGTGTGTGTGTGTGTGTGTGTGTTCATGCAAGTGTGCGTGTATGTTCATGTGTATGGGTGTGTATATGCATGCATGTGCACGGGTATGTGTGCATGTGCATGGGTGTGTGTGCACATGCATAGCTGTGCATGTGTTTGTGTGTGCGTGTGCATGGGTGGGTGGGTGTGTGCACATGCACGGGTTTGTGTGGATGTATGTATATGTGCGCACGCATAGGTGTGTGTGTGTGTGTGTGTGTGTGTTTATGTGTGCCTGGGTGTTTCAAGCCACACAAGGGCAGTTAATATTTCCTCCAGCCAGACATATCTGTGTTAATGTGCCTTGTCTACTTCAGTAATCAAGCTTAAGCCAAATTTTATTGTCTTTTTACATCTTTCAAGTAGCAAGTTGATATTAAACTTCAGTGTTCATGCACTAATGAGGAAATCTATACATTGCCTAGCATGTGATCATGCTTTTCAGATTTCATTTAATTTCATAAAAAGTCTAGCCAAGGGCACCTGGGTGGTCAGTCAGTTAAGCGTCTGCCTTGGGCTCAGGTCATGATTCCAGGAGTCCTGGGATACAGCCCTGCATGGATCTCCCTGCTCAGCGGGGAGCCTGGTTCTCCTTCTCCCTCTGCCTGCTGCTCCCTCTGCTTATGCTGTCTTGCTCTGTGTATGTCAAATAAATAAATAAAATCTTAAAAAAAAATTTAAAAAGCCCACCCATATTTAGGCAGGAAGACTGTCTTCTCAGGGCAGGTGCCTGCCTTATGGATGTCCTCATACCCTCCACAGTGACTCCCTTCCAGAATCATAGTCCATATTCCCTGGCATCCCCAGCCATGCCCCTCTCTATTCTTCTGTCGAGACAGTCATGAGGTGCATGATCTTCTGCTTACAGTTCAAGCTTCAGTTATAGAAGGAAGATTGTTCTCACAGCTGCTCACCCCAGCAGTGACTCTTCTAAAGGAAGAGAGAGGGTGAGCATAACCAGCTTGCTCTCTCATGGTCTTCACTCCTTCCTACCACTTCATGGTTTCCAAAGCCCATCCCTCACACACTGCTCCCCCAGCCTTCTTGGATGATGTCAGGGGAAGAGCCCGGGGCTGGGAGTAAAGAGGTCCAGATCCCCCTTCCAGTTCTGTCACCAGCAGGCAGAGCTAAACCCACTGGGCTCTCACAAGCAGCTGTGCCCTATGCTTAGCCCTCCACGTGAGTCGGCTCACTTCATCCTTAGGTTGCCCTATGAAGTAGGCGCAAGTACGACCCCATTTCAGGTCATGAAGCTGAAGCTCAGAGCAGGAAAGTGATTTGTCCAGGGGAGTAGCTGGCATGGAACCCAGGCATCGGGACCCAACATTGCTGACAGTGGGCTACCCACAGACCCGGGGTTTTTGTTAAATGAGAGGGTTGCCCATTCAGCCTCACTTCTACATTTCCTTCCAGCTCTATCATGCTGCGATATTCTCTGTGCCTCAAGTCTGCATGTTGCATTATAAAGAAGATAAAGATCTGGTCATTGCAGCTCCAGGCTTAGGTTCTTGGGTTCTCAATCACAAGACCTTGACACAAAGGGACGCCTGGGTGGCTCAGTTGGTTAAGCGGCTGCCTTCAGCTCAGGTCATGATCCTAGCATCCTGGGATCGAGTCCCACATCGGGCTCCTTGCTCAGCAGGGAGCCTGCTTCTCCCTCTGCCTCTGTCTGCCACTCTGTCTGCCTGTGCTCGCTCTCTCTCTGACAAAAAAAAAAAAAAAAAAGAAGTTGACACAAAGCCTAAACAAAATGTAAGATTTTTTTTAAGCCCCATCCCCAAAATATTAACAGTGGGATTACAGATGTTTCTGTTCTTAATTTCTGCCTGCCAAAAATCGATACCACATATATACAATGTTGCCTTCCCTGAGCATCCTCTGTTACAGAATTGTGCATAGTATTTATTTGTTTTGCTGAAAAATGCCATAAACACTTAAAAAAATAAAAATCTGTAAAGATACATTGCAAGTTGTTGACAATATCTTTGGGTGGTCAGGAGCTTAAAACTCTTTTTCTTGTTTTTTGTATCTGGTTTTTCCACGAATTTATATGACATCTGTAAAAGGAATAAAGAACAATAAGCCCAAAACAAAACAAAATAAAAACCCACTCATTTCTCCCTCTCCTCCCCACCCCCCCCACCACGGTACCCACACAGACTCTAAAATCTCTATGATTCCAAACCAAGGAAGGAAACAGGGTGAGGCATGGCAGGGGGCAGGGGTGCAAAAGAGAGAGTTCTCTAATACTGAATCTAAATTGCAGATTCCCGTGTGCTTCATTGAGGCACGTGACGGTGGGGAGAAGTCTTGGAAAGACTTTCCTTCAGATTTTTCCAGAGGATTTTCTTCTCCAAGACATCTGATGCCCTGGAAATGAGATTATAGAAACTGTACCCTCTTTTAACTAGACCCTATAGCTTCACAGTCCCTCCTTTGGAATTCTGAGATCCAAAATCCCCCAAAATGGAAAGTTTTCTTCAAAATTAATTTATGCTGCAAAATCTAACAGTTAATGATGGTCTTTATCCCATTTGTTATGTTTACTGATATATTTTCCTGCAGGAATAATAAGGCTGGAATACCAAGGGCCTCTGATAGCTTCTCCTGGGAGTATCATGGAGCATATCCAATGTATACACACTGAGTTACCTTTCTAAAACTTCAGTAATTCTGAATTCCAAAACAAACAATCTGATCCCAGTATCTTGGCTGAGGGCTGAGTGACCAGTATCTAGCTCAACATTCAGTGCTATTTAAAACTTACAAGGGGACGTAGCTCTACTGTGTGCATGCAGCTCCCTCTCGCAATTTCCCTGCTAAGGTTACCCTTCATGACACACGCACGTCATATAGGATTTGTTGAAGGAGTACAAAGTATGGTCTTGGGAGGATGGGACTAGGAAGAAAACGTCTGTGAACAAAGTAAAATGTTAAGTGAAAAATAATTGCCAAAGGAATAAACCCGTTTTTTTCCATCTCTGCCCAGAAAATAGTCCTGTATTTCAATTAGAACCACCCTTGGCTTGTTCTTATTTTATTTCTTAAGGTTTTACTTATTTATTGAGGGGAGGAGGTACATGCATGGGGGCGGGGTATGAATGGAGAGAGGGAGAGAATCCTCAAGCAGACTCACTGCTCACCACAGAGTCTGACTTGGGGTGCCATCCCAGGACCCTGAAATCATGAGCTAGGTGGAAAACAAGAGTCGGACGTTTAACCAACTGAGCCACCTAGGCACCCATGCATGTCCTTATTTTAAATATGATTTTCTCTTGTTGGTAATATTGCACATAGATAGGATACACATAAAGAAGGACAGAGTTGGGCATATTTTTACAGATGGGCACTTCAACCTTCATAAACACTCCAAGTGATTACATTCACCAGGATGCCAAGCAGCATATCAAGAAGAGAAATCACTTTAGGCATCCTAACTTGGGTAAATGAGTCTCTTCCATCAAATATTTATTTTTTCACCTCACAACACAAATAATGTGGGAGAAGAAAGATGCTCCTGAGGTGGTATCAATACAGATCAGGCTGCTCAAGGAGAAGTAGGCATTCAGCTTACAGTTGAAACCTTTCAGGAACCTGAGCTACCAAATTCGTAGGCATTTCCTCCTATCAGATCACAAACCCATCAAAAAATTTTTTAAGATTTTATTTATTTATTTGATAGAGCGAGATCACAAGTAGGCAGAGAGGCAGGCAGAGAGAGAGAGGAGGAAGCAGGCTCCCTGCCAAGCAGAGAGCCCGATGCGGGACTCGATCCCAGGACCCCGAGATCATGACCTGACCGGAAGGCAGAGGCTTAACCCACTGAGCCACCCAGGTGCCCAACCCATCAAAATATTTTTTAGTCTCAGGCACAGATCCAATATCTTGTTCACCTTGATGAGCTTTCTGTGGATCAAGACAGATTTTGTTTGTTTTTTGTTTTGTTTCAGTAAGCAAAGACCCAGATTAAGTTAATTAAAATGAGTTGAGGGAACTGTTGTGGACTGAATATTTGTGTCTCCCCAAAATTGGTACTTTGAAGTCCTAATCTCCATTGTGATGCCATTTGGAGGCAGGTCTTCTGGGAGGTAAATAGGTTTAGATGAGGTCACGTGGGTGGGGCTCCCATGATGCAATGAATGTCCTCATGAACAAGGAAGAGAGACCAGAACTCTCTCTTTCCATCCTGTAAGGATGATCAGTCTGCAAGAAGGCAGCCTTCTGGGGCACCTGGGTGGCTCAGTTGTTAGGTGTCTGCCTTCAGCTTGGGTCATGATCCCAGGGTACTCAGATCGAGCCCCGCATCTGGCTCCCTGCTCGGCGGGATGCCTGCTTCTGCCTCTCACATTCCCCCTTCTTGTGTTCCCTCCTCTCGCTGTGTGTCTCTCTATCAAATAATAAATAAAATCTTTAAAAAAAAAAAAAAGAAGGCAGCCTTCTGCAAGAAAATTGTCACCAGGAACTAAATCATCTAGGACCTTGATCTTGGGCTTTTCAGCCTCCAGAACTGTTAGAAAGAAATGTCTGTTGTCTGAGCCACCCAGTTTGTGGCATTTTGTTATAGCTGCCCAAACCGACTGAGACGGGGACCATACCTTCTGAAAAGGATTCACACATTGACCTTTCACGGAGCAATATATGATGATATGATTTCTTGAGAGTTAATTGTTTTGGTTTTTTCCTTCAATACTGAATACCAAGCTCTGCAAAGATAGAAACTCGGGGGAAAAAAAAGGAAGGAAGGAAGGAAGGAAGGAAGGAAGGGAGGGAAAGGAAGGAAGGAAGGAAGGAAGGAAGGAAGGAAGGAAGGAAAAAGAAAGAAAGAAAGAAAGAAAGAAAGAAAGAAAGAAAGAAAGAAAGAAAGAAAGAAAGAAAATAAATTACCTCTTAGCTCCACGGCTGAGCTTCAAGGTTTGTTGGTTTGACTCAGGATCCCTGAGCACCAGAGTTTGGCTGCAATGAAGAGTCTAGGTGCACAGCTCAGGTACAGTAGTGTTGGAGCAGAATTTTGGGTAATCAAGGGCTGAGAGAAAGCAACTGAGATATCTTAGGAGAAAGATGATCTAAGGAGAGCAGTCTAAAGCGGGGGCATGGACGACAGGAGGGCCCGGGATTCCTGCTGGCACTGAGATGGGAACACTGTGGGTCCTGGAGTGGATTTCTTCCACCCTCTGAGCAGTTTTCCCATATTTGAAATGAAAGCATTCAGACTTGCCTGTTGACATGAGGATGATATAGGATCATGTACGTAACAAGTTGAGCAATGTGCGAGGCATGTGAGAGCTCAATACATTGTACTTTTTATGATCTCCCAAAATACCAGTCCTACCTCTCCCCAACCATGCACACCTCCTGCCTTGCACTTTTAAGATTAAAGAAATGACAAACCACAGTTTCAAACTTACATTTGTGGGTAAGCAGAGCTCTCCTTGCACAGTTCTCGCAGAAAGCCTCACAATTAAAAACTAAAATAAAACTTTCCCTCTTCAGATTTTTATTTTAACCAGCCCACAAAATTTTTTTATCCATCTTTGCCTTTCAGATCCCCTGCAGCTGATGGCAGGGAAGTCAGACGAGCAGCCTTTAGATGTCTCAGATTCTTGAATTTTCCGCTACTGATTAAAATTCTGTCTCACCCAGAGCCTGATCCCACAGGCCCCTGACTGCAAAGACTGCAGAGCAAAGCCTGCTCCCATTTTATTCATTTATTCATCAAACACTTATTGAGCATCTTCTCTATGTCAGGCACTGTGCTAGGCTCTGGACCAGCTCCATGATCCGTGGCTAGGATAACATATCTATTCTCAGAGAGCTCACAGCCAGGAGGGGAGTCAGATACACATACACACAGACAGACACACACACACATATACATACACACATATATATCATATATATTTAAATATATTATATATATTATATAATATATAATATTAAGAAGTTTTATCAGGAAGAGAGGCAAGGACTTATAGCCCCTCCAGAGGGTGCAGGTGGGGCAATAAGAAAGCAAGCCACAGGAGGCGCCTGGGTGGCTCAGGTCATGATCCCAGGGTCCTGATTGAGTCCCCGCATCGGGCTCTCTGCTCGGCAGGGAGCCTGCTTCCCCCCTCCCTCTCTGCCTGCCTCTCTGTCTACTTGTGATCTCTGTCTGTTAAATAAAATCTTAAAAAGAAAAGAAAAGAAAAGAAAAGAAAAGAAAAGAAAAGAAAAGAAAAGAAAAGAAAAGAAAAGAAAAGAAAAGAAAAGAAAAGAAAGCAAGCCACAGGACTGGCCTTACTGATCACAGGGCTCAGAGGTGTAAAACTTGTCAAAGGCCTCTCCTCTCAGTCAAGGAGACTTCCAAGAAGGCAACCCTCCTTCTCTCCCTTACTATCATTCATTATTAGTAGTAGTCACCTCTCCCCACTTTCGTCATTCACTGCCGTGTCTCTAACACCTTAGAACAGTGGCCTGGTACATAGTAGATGCTTGTTATTGGGCTGAACAGCATCCCCTGAAAAATTGGCCTATTGAAATCCTAACCTCCGGTATCTCAGAGGTGACTTGTGTTTGGAGATAATCTCTAAAGAGTTAATTAAGGAAAACTAAACTCATTAGGCTCAGTCCTAAAACAATCTGACTGGTCCTTATAGGAAGAGGTTAGGACACAGACATGTGCCCACAGAAGGCCACGTGAAGACACAGGGAGTAGCAAGCTTCCTGTGAACTACAGAGAGAGACCTCAGAAGGAAGCAAGCCTGCTGACACCTTGATCTTAAACTTCTAGCCTCCAAAATAGTGAGAAAATACATGCCTATTGTTTAAACCAAGTAGTCTGGGGGATTTTTGTTATGGCAGCTCTAGCAAAGTAATACAATGCTCAAAATATATTTCCTGAATATATCAACGAAAAATGTTTGCATTTTAACTAAGATATATCTAGACACATGATTGATGGATGAATAGATAGACGATAGGCAAGAGAAACATACATAGATACACAGATACATAGAAAGACAGAGATGAGTAAATGCACATGGATATGTACCCTCCCTCTGCCATCAAACCGTGGAGTGCTGGCAGGCTGCCATCTTCCTGAGTGACACAGGAAGTGCTCAACAAATCTGTATGAGTTTGTGGATTAACATTAACTCATTGAGGGTCAGATTGGAGGTTTTGCTTCTTTTTATTCATTTCTATTTTTATTTTACCTGAAGATTTTATTTATTTATTTATTTATTTATTTATTTATTTTAGAGAGAGAACGTGAGGAGGGGGGAGGGGCAAAAGGAGAGGGAGAGAGAACATCTCCAGCAGGCTCCCTGCTGAGCGCAGACCCTTGCCAGCTCAGTCCCAGGACCCTTAGGATCATGACCCCAACTGAAACCAAGAGTTTGATTCTCCACCCACTGAGCTGCCCATAGACCCCCGTTTTGTTCTTTTTAAAGGAACCACATTGGGAAAGATTTTGTTTCATTTTGACCTTGTGATGTAATTGCAGGTGACAAAAAAGGAGGGTAGGACAAGATGGATGCCAGCGGTCACTTGTCCCCTCCCCCATGCCACCCATTGGTTTGGGAGTTTTCCCACAACCATGTGGCTTACTTCTCACCGGGATCTGTAAGGCAGGTATGAATATCCACATTTTACAGATGGCAAAACTGTAGCTCAGAAAGTGCCCTGTTGGTTGTCCTAGGCCACGTCCATGGTTACAACGTCTAAAAACTGGTGTGTGTACAGCATTTTTCTCTCGCTGACGCTTTTATGTCTACCTCATTGGCTCCTCTCATCAATTCTGTGATTCGGAAAACCTAAGTGACTCATCCAGTGTAAAGTATGCTTGCTTAATTTATTTAAAAAAATTTTTTTGCGCTAAAAAATAGAAACCAAATACGGAAGCATGCAGCTCATGAGGCATGTTGATAAAGCGACTAGAGTACGTGTGTGTTAAATGTAAATGAAATGAATGGAACAAACGAGAGTGTTTCTGGATGGAAGAACCCAGTCGTAAGGTGCACCGTGCCAGCAGTATGCTGGTAATTCACACCCCCCAGCCCCACACCCCGGTATGCACACACCTGTTCCGATTTGTAATATCCACTGTGGTTTCATTCTGGCTATGGGTGTGCTCTGCCCAGGAAATACGGATAAAACCTCTAGGTAGGGGCTCAACAGATGATGGGCCAGCGACAGCTGGTATCCAGCCATGTTTGCTCCCCTCCCCCGTCTCTCCAATAGAGCAAGGGACGCCCCTCCTGCCACGCCCTCTCTAAACCCCAGTTCTAACCCTCCACATCATGCTGGCACTGGGGAAGACTTGTGAAGGGGCGGGGATGGGTGGGGAAAGAAAAGATATATGAAAATGGACTAACCCAGAATCTACCCCACTTACACCCTATCGTAAGCGTGCTAACCTGTGCCTTCTATATTCTATTGCATTTTGCACTTTCTAACATTGATCAAATAAATGGACTCCAGTATCTTACTTTGATCTATGAGCCTTCTTGTTTTGTGACAGGTGGGAAAGTCTGCCTCGTGTTGTACTTGAGACCACCACAGTGATTTCCTACACAACACTTACCAAGTGTCTATCTACCTCCAGATTCCTTTTCCTCACCACCCATCCTCTTTCCCTGTGAATGCCTACTAGAAAAGTCTATCTTCCTGAAATGGAGATTTCCCCCCACGCCAGGAAAAAATAATATGGTAGAACTTTTGGTTCTATACAAAGTCTGATTTTGGATCTTCATTTACATCAAAGCTCTATAAACTTGCATCAGTATTTAAGTTACAAGTGTAGGGCAAACCTTTTGAAAGTGGTCAGCATGATGTGGGTCCTTGCTCCATCCCCACGGCTCCTGAGCTCTGTATTTCAATACGCCACCCCATCTGAAACCTGGAAATGGTTTTCTGAGCTCTGGCTTTCCTGCCCAGAGGTAGGAGGGGAGCAAATGGGCACCCGCTAATTCCACTATTACACTAACCTTGTGCCTAGCACTGCTGTAATTCTCCCAGCAGCCCAATGTGGTAGGCACTCAAATTACCTTCACTTTACTAAAAGGAAAACTGAGTGACGGGGAGGTTACATGGCTCACCCAAGGTCACATGGCAGGATATGAGTGGAACTGGGATTTGAACCCAGGCCCTTGGGCTCTTAAGCACAACATCAGTGCAGATCTGGTGGCACACTGCCCTCCCCAGCCCTCCCTGGGATCGCCTCTCTCTGCAAGGTGGAAGGACAGGAGCCAGCTGAAAGATGTAACAGAGGCCAGAAGTTTTTCCAAATGAGCAAACAAACAAATGAACTAGGGAGCAGCAGGCTGGGCATCACCAAATCCAGGGGAGAGTAGCTACTTTTGCTGGGGTGAGTGTGAGACCTTCACAGAGAGGTGACAACAGGGTATGGTCTCCCAGTAGAGCCAGGGGAAGGAAGAAGGAACTCTGCCTCCACAGGACGGAAGATTCTGCTGCTAACAAGCACCCCGGGAAATGTTAGCTGTGGCCATCACCACTGTTAGTTGTTAAAAATGTCCTCTAGTACCTCAAGTTGGCCCTATACTCCCACTACATTAATTTTCCATCTATCTACCACTTCCCAAGTTCTCCCTCCATTTGTGAATGCAAAAGCATTTTTTCCTTTGTTTTCTTCTGCTCATCCATGCCCCCAGGGTTTCATCCCCAAGAGGTTAATCAAAGGATTTTCCTCAATGTATCAAGTCTCCCCTAAAACAAGTGCTAATGCCAGCTACTAATATTGCTTTGTCCACCCTGCTCCATAAATTCTTGTAACTGCTATTGTTGGTGAGGTTTTTGGTTTTTTTTAATAACTGCTATTGTTTTTGTATGAACATATCTGCTTTGTTACATAACGTTTGGCTTCAGCTTTAACTCTCAGAAGAAAGATAAAACCTCTTAATCTTGGGGCTCTGATTTGAATCACTCCCTCCTTTTCTGGAAATGCAGAGAGAAGCCAGAGCTCTTGCCGAATCTGGAAGCCCAGCCAGCACTTCTGGGAGAAGGCAAATTACAGCCTGCCATGCATGGTGACCTGGGAAAGAAGAAGTGGGGAGAGGCAGCCTTGCCAAGGGTCAAAATATAAGAGTAAGAGCTGCTCTCAGGGAAAATTTCAGCTAAATGTTTGCATTTTAAAAGAGGCTTCCAAGAGAACATTTCCTTCCACAAAACACAGGACCATGGTCATGGTATCTTCACGGGGGGCCTTTAGTAGAAAGGGTCAGCTGGGAGTCCGAAGAACACCACCAAGCCCCTTAGACTCAGTCCCATTCCTTACACTGGAGCACCATCCAGATTTGAGAAGACAAGGGGACTATCTATGGCAGACAAGGAAACGTCCACTTGTACCATACAACGTGATAATTTCAGACCAGGAAGGTTTTTTTGTTTTGTTTTGTTTTTAATTTTTTAGTCTTTTAGTCTAATTTTTCTTCTATGTTTATGGAATCATAGACACACTTTTTTTTTTCCTTTAAGAGTCAGAAAGAACCTTACAAATGTAAACCAATCCTTGTATTTTGGAAAAGGAGATCAGTCCAGAGAGGTAAAATTATTTACCCAGGGCCACACAGCCACGAAGGGTCACAGCCAGGATCATGGTGCACCTTGACTTGGTACAAGTTTCTCAGGGACTGGGAATCACCAGACCCAGATTTCTAGGAGTACTTCCCTCTCCCAGTGGGATCCTTATAAATAATCCTTCCCTCCAGATTATAAGATTCTCTTTCCTTTGATACACTTACCAACTTGAGAGCAAATTCTCATCTTTGGTTACAGGAGAGATTGAGGCTCAGAGAGTTCAAGAGAGCCACACCAGATCTCAGGGAGGGTGAGTGAAAGTGCCAGATGTCAAATGTAGAAAAACTCATCCCAAACCCCAGGCCACCACATTATGTGATCTGAGCCCAGGAATACCCCTATTTCTGCATTATCCCCCACCCAGTCATGCCCTGAGATCTGATAATCCTGCTGTCACCTTTTGGATGCTTTCTACTAGCTGGTTCAGGTCTTTGTCCACTGGCAGTTGCAGGGCCCTGAGAGCGAGCACCGTCTTATACCTCAGGCTCTGGGTGCAGTCCTGGTGCCTCCACACCCCAGCCCTGCCTTGTTGACACAGCTTGTTCCCTTTAAACCCATTCTCTAGTCTATGGAGAAGGTGTTTTTCAGCCCATAGTTCCCTAATAGTTTTAATATTTCCATTTAAAGGTGCATGCTTCTAGCTGCTCTTGAGAAGGCTCTTCATGCATCAGTCTTTTTTTCTCAGTAAAATTTGTTTTCTCGGTAATAACACAAAATAAAGGAAACCGTGCTTGACCAGTGCATGTCATTGTCAGTAGGATGACAACAGATGCTGGCGTGGCCTTCAGCTGGAGCTGAGATGTGTCTGGAAGGGGCAGGAGTGCTCCACGGTCCTCACTCCTCCCTACTGCATCCCTCCTTGGAGCCCTGTCCCACCTTCAGGATGTCTGAGTTTTTGCCTCCGGATAGAGTCCCCAACTATCCCCACCCTCCATTCTCCCCACTTCCTGTCTACGATTTTTAGGCAACACTGAACAGCTTGCATTTCCTCCATATGATTTCTCAGCCTGAATCTGAGTTTTGTTTATTCATAACACATGGAAACTGTACTTTGCCTGCTGACCCCACCGAATGATACTGGCTGACTCCAGGCAGGGACATGAGAAGGCAACCCAGGGCCAAGTGCTGGGCAAAAATTATTCCTCAATAAAGTTGAAAAGAAAAGAATGATTAAAACCATCACCCCTATAATGCTCAGCAGCATTTAATAGTAATTGAGATTCCTCTGCTTATTTTTTTGCAGGAATTCTTATTTGAAGCATGTAAAAGAATTAATATTAAGACCTGTTGCATTTGGAAGAACTATATAATTCTATTTTTCATACCAGTTATTTGACACTTTTTAATGCAATCTTAACAAAGTCATTGTAATACTAAATTGAGTACAATAGTGTTTATATATACACATGCATTTAAACTATGCATGCGTAGGCATGCTATAAAAATAGTTAATAAATTCCTTAGTGAATGACAAAAAGAAAAGAAATGTGTAGGTCAGTGCCTGTCTTGTTTGCTGGCTATATAGGACAAGTGCCCAGAGCCACTGGAGAAGAGGACAGGAGGCCTCTGTCACAAGAGTGGCCCAACTTTACCAGGACCCCAGGAATCTTCATCACCAGCTCATGTTGCATTTCCTGTCCCTCGAACTCCCATGGGCCTAAAGGGGCCTTTCCTCTAGGTGTGCCTGGAAAACACAACAGCATCACTGCTTTCTTGGGTTTCAGTTTTCCCCTGTGTCAGTAGACAGGGTTTCCCTAACAAGGATCACAAGATAAGACCTCATCCTAAGAGATAAATGGGGAAGGGGGCAGGAGGGAGTGGGCACCATATTTTATCTTACCAAATATCAAACACCTGTCTCCCACAGTCTGCTCTTAACCTCTTTCTGCAATTTCATTCAGCTTTTTTGATCATTATCTTCATAGGGATCTACCCATCACTTACCAAAATGCAGTGAGCAGGGTGATTATTTTTCTAAAGATAAAAATGACATCTCTATTCTTCTCTTTTCTCCCTCCTAAAGTTGATGCTTGTCCATTATGGTACCTCTAAATCTTTTTGCCTCCTTAAGGTGGCTCAGGGCTCCAATTTTGTCTGTAAAAATTGGGGAGACAGAGTTAAATCATCAACTAGAGAATTTGATCACTGCAGATCTAGACTCCTGGTAGTTCAGTGCAAATGAAAACAGCAAGCTTCTTTTTGCCTTAATTACCTGTGTAATTACCTTAGCCCAGAGAGACAGGTGCAGAATCTCAAAAAAGGTGGGTTTTTTTTTTTTCTCTCTCAATCCTTCAGTGGCATAGTCAGCAACATGTATTAGGTGCCAACTGTATGAAGCAACTTTGGGTTAAATATTGAAAGGGAGACATACTCAAGAGACTTATTATAGATGTTGCTAATGAACCTTTAAATAACCTAGCTACAGAAACAAGATCTTCGGAATACCTGATGGGTACCGGGCAGTGGTGTACCAGCAGAAAGGATTCAAAGACATACAATTTGTGGACCTAAGGAATGCATGTTCTAGTATGTAAGAATAAGCAAGCCAAAAAAAAAAAGGGGGGGTGGGGTAGGGTGGAAGGTACAGTACTTCTGTGATACTAGCTCATAAATGTAGCATGAACCTAGGGAAGGAAGAGTTGACATACATGAATGGTCCACCAACACTTGATGGACACTTGTTTCAGGCCAGGCATTATCTCTTATATTTTTTTAATGTAGTCATCACAGAGTTTTACAGTTCAAGTGCTGCCTCTTCCATGAAGAACTCCCAACCCTCCAGACAAAAGGAATCACTCCTCACTCAGTGCTTCCAATGCATACAACTATTTAGCATCATCATTCTGCCCTATGTAGAACTGAGTAGTTTGCAAGCTTGTTTTGACCACTATGCTTCTTAAGGTTTAGAAGGCTTGTCTTACTCATGTGTTTACCCTCAAGAACACTCATTACCTTGATTTGCACAGAAGGGTGCGAGCAGTTCCCTCTAAGAAAGACCTGTGATCAGAGGTCACCCCTGAGGAGGCTCCTTGATTCTCTTCCAAGGATTCCTCTCTTATTTTGTTTTGTTTGCTGTCACAGTTGTTTTTAATCTCAAAGAGATGGAAATTTGGGAGAAACAAGGCACAAAACAAATGAGCCATAAGGTTATTTTTTATCCAGATACACTGTTTATTTCCTGACAAATGCAAGGCCATGGCCACTTGAGGTGCCACTGGCCCAGCTGCCACTTCTCGGCCCAAGTTCGGTTCTTCCATTGTGCAAATGATACTCCGTTGTGAGCTGACATGGAATTGCTTAATAATCTGCAGGCAGTGGAGAAAAGGGGCATCCGTATATTCTCAGGCCAGGTGGGTAATCCTTCTCCATGTTTCTAATCCCACATGTTGTCCTCCTCTAGAGAAGAAACAGACAACAGTCACAACTCTTTGCTACTGTGCAGACAGGAGACCAAGTGTTTTGCATGTTTTGCATTTCTATAATTGAAGCATAGAAAACAAGCTAGCAGAAACCATAAACAAAGAGGGTTGGGACAAAAAATTATTCTGGGGTGATATGTTTTTCCATCTTTGGTGTGGTCTACTTATGGAAAGGAGAACATAATTTTTTTTTTTTTTAAACAATGTCACCTTCTGCTGGTCTCACTTGCTGCCTCTGAGCAGGAAGTCATTCCATGGTAACGTTTTAGGGGCTCAGACCTATAGAGAATTCCCTTCCAAGTCTTCTCTAAAACAGACACCAATGTATTGATTCACATGGAGAATGATGTCCACTGGGCCACAGTACCCTCTTTGGCATGGCCAATACCTTCCAATTCCTGCAGGCCAACCTGCTCAGGGAGCCATACCCCAATTAAAAAATGCTAGGTGAGCACAGATTAGAACAAAATGAGTTTGTCAAACTATTAGAGTGTTTATCTGATTGGTTCCAAAGAAGACATTGTACCATCATCTTTTCATCAAGATCTGAAGACACAAATGTGGGCTTCTGTGGGCTGCTCTGAGAAGAATCTTCTCTGGTTTTCGGTGGGACCCTTCCGTGCATCATCATGGATCTTCTCAATTGCCTACTCGTTCATTCAAGTTGCAGACGTGGCTTATGACTTCTCATTCTTTCTCCTTAAAAAGACTTTGGATATCTGTGTCATGATTTTTTTAAGCTATTAATTTTGTATTTGAGCTCTCAGAGGGCAATTTTATTTCCCCTCTTTTCACATTTATGAGGTATCATGTCATAGATTATAAATTTGACAAAAATAAGGAATCAGAAAAATACTTGTTAAGTATGAAAAGGTGTTATTGGAGCTGGAACTTCAACATGGTGATTAGAATGGGTAGAGCTGGGATGGAAACACATTCTATAAGAATGGAAAAATGCAAAAAAAAATAGGATATGAACTTGAAAAATTTCTGCCATCTCTGGATCGTTTCTTAAACAAATCTGGATACTTCTGGGCCTTTTGTTCATATTGACTTTTTGGAGGGTGGGTTTAGGGACTGAAATGCCCTTTGCCAGCTGTTTAATTCCTTTTCATTTTTCTTTTTAATTTAAATTCTAGTTAATTAACTAGTGCAAACTACAGTGCAATATTGGTTTCTGGAGTAGAATTCAGAGATGCATCACTTTCATAACAACACCCAGTGCTCATCACAACAAGTTCCCTCCTTAATGCCCATCGCCCACCTAGATCCTCCCCCACCCACCTGATACCATCAACCCTCAGTTTGTTCTCTATTGTTAAAAGTCTCTTATGTCTTGTTTCCCTCTCTCCTTTTTTCTTTCCCCTTCTCATACGTTCATTTGTTTTGTTTCTTAAATTCCTCATATAAGTGAAATCATATATTTGTCTTTCTGACTGACTTATTTCGCTTAGCATAATAGCTCTAGCTCCATCTATATCATTCATTGAAAATGGCAAGATTTCAATTTTTTGATGGCTGAGTAATATTCATTGTATGTATATATATATATATATACATATGGATGTGTGTGTGTGTGTGTGTGTGTGTGTATGCTACATCTTTATCCATTCATCATTCAATGGACATTTGGACTCTCTCCAATAGTTGACTATTGTTAATAATGCTTCTATAAACATCAGGGCACATATACCCTTTTGAATCTATATTTTTGTATCCTTTGGGTAAATACCAAGTAGTGCAGTTGCTGGATCATAGGATAATTCTATTTTTAATAGCTTGAAGAACCTCCATACTGTTTCCCAGAGTGGCTGCACCAGTTTGCATTCCCACCAACTGTGCAAGAGTGTTCCTCTTTCTCCACATTCTCACCAACACCTGCTGTTTCTTGTGTTATTAATTTTCAGCTAATTCTTATTCTTCTTTTAATATTTCAATATCCAAGATGAAATGGTGGAAAGGACTCTGGGAAGAGAAACAATGGTAGAAAGGAAAGAAGGAAGGAAGAAAGATTGCATCTGTCATCCAAATCCTGGATTCAAATTCTGGTTCTGCCACATACCACCTATGTCACTTAACAAATGTTTTTCTTACCTTTTCAAACCTCAGGTTTCTCTTTCAGGAGAATACTACCTACTTTCCAGTATATTAACAAGATATTGACCATGAGAACATATGTACAACAGCATAGAATGAGAAATAACTAATAAAATATAAGTCATATCAGATTTTGAAATCCCAGCTAAAATTTAACCACCAGTGTAAAAGCTTACCTGACTTCCCAGCCACAGGTGATTTTCCACATGCATACTCCCATTCCATGAGTCATGCACCACTACTACAACACCTACCATGTCCTACCATTCTTTCTTAGGTCCCTGTCCCTTACCATATTAGAAATTCCTCAGTGGCAGGCACCAATCCATGTTGACTCATGAACCCCCAGACCTGAGATGGTCTCTTACACAAAGGAGGTCTTTATAAATACTTACCAAATGAATGAATGAATGTCATCAAAATCTCCAGACCTAACAAACTCAGAAAATAAAGGTGTCATTATTAATTCTGTTATGAAAAATTTCTCCCACGCTGTTAAACCCTTTTACTTTCCAAAGCACCAGCACATATGGCATTTTGGATTTCAATTTCCAAAATACATTTGCAATTAACCTCACCAAGGCGGGTCTTTGTGGGCTCTTGATGATGTAAAATTACCCAACAAGAGTCTTATGTATATAGGAACTACTGTATCTATTAGTTTCTTCATGTCTTTCTTTTATAAAAAGGAAGAGTGAAGACCTAACTCCTAACTGATGTCAAAAAACCATTTCTTCTCCATGGTTTTTGGTCTTTTATTGCTTTCTGTCATCAATTATAATTTTACAAGAGAAATTATTTCATTTTCCATGTGTTCGTGAAGATTTTAAGAGCTGTAAGCTGGCTTCTCTTATGTGTGCACATAAGGAAAAAAAAAAGTGAGGCGATCTGGGGAAAGAGAGTAAGTGAAAAAAAAGGGTGAGAAAGGTCCCTAAAAAGAATTCAGAACTTAAACTGGCTTGCTCTTAATTTTTCATACTGACGGCCAGAGCAGATTCAGGGTTTAAAATTAATGTGTAGTTTGTTGGGAGCTTTTTCTTTGTTTTAGCTTGAAAAAGAATATGATGAAGCAAGTTCAGTGGATTTTTCCATTAATAGTATTAAGTGAAATGTTAATTTAATAAAATGCACAGATTTTAAGTGCAGTTTTATGAGTTTTACAAATGTATATACCTGGGGCGCCTGGGTGGCTCAGTGGGTTAAAGCCTCTGCCTTCAGCTCAGGTCATGATCCCAGGGTCTTGGGATCAAGCCCCGCATTGGGCTCTATGCTCAGCGGGGAGCCTGCTTCCCTTCCTCTCTCTCTGTCTGCCTCTCTGACTACTTGTGATCTCTGTCTGTCAAATAAATAAATAAAGTCTTAAAAAAAAAAAGCAAATGTATATACCCATGTAAATACCACCCTAATCCAGATATAGGACATTTTCATTTCCTTGGGATTTTCTTTCCTGCCCCTTTGTGGGTCCTTTCTCATGCACTGCTCCAAATCAGTGGCTCTTAATACTTGGAGCTCCTTGGATTATTTCTTAGTACCAGATAAAAGCTACAGAACCTCATCACACTGGGACAGGCAAGTTGGCCATGTGTGTGGATGTTAGGTGAAGGACCCCAAGCAAATTTTATTAACTCTTTTATTTATTCAAATTATTAAAATCAGATTATTGAGATTATTAAAATTATTAAAATCTTTACTGAGCCCTGACTGGGGACTTGAGGTAGGTGTTGAGCAGACAGTGGTAAAGAAAAATGGCATTGTTCTTCCCTCTTTGATTTACAGCAAGGAGAAAGGCAATCAACAAGAAAGCAAGCCAACAAAGGGAGAATTTCAGACTGTAATAAATGCAATGAAGTAAACTATTAGTCTGGGTGTAAGGACAAAGAACAGCACAAGGAAGCTATTTTATAGATTCAGGGAAGGCCTCTCTGAGGAGGTGACCATGTAGTGGAGACCTGGGCATGAAAAAAGCTAGCCATGCCAAAAAGTAGAGAAGATCGTTTCAGCAGAGACAGCTGTTTGCTGCTGCCCTGTCTCAACTATCCTTCCCTTACTCTCTACCTACTCAAATTCTGTCCTTAAATACAGAATGGTAATTCCACCCATTCACAAAGCAGTCCAAATATTAAAGGAAGATTCACATTTTCACATGATGCTACTTTTAATTCTTATTAGAGTAATTTTACTGATTTTCTATTGGTTGTCACTCCCAAATCTAGTAGTTTAAACAATAATAATGACTTTATTATCTATCATTATTTTTGTAGTCAGAAATTTGGGAAGGATTTGGCTGAGTGGATCTGGCCCAGGGTTTCTCTTGGGAGTTGTAGTTAGGCTTGGCTGGATCTGGAAAAGCAGGAAAAGGGTAATGATTCTCTTTCTTAATTTGGCCTCAGGGATTCTCCACATAGTATCTTTGGAAGAACTACTTTGAACTTCCTTACAGCATGGCAGCGTCAGGGCATTTGGACTGTTTCCATAGTAATTGAAGGAATAATTCAGGAATGAATATTCCAATGAGAAGGACAGAGCTGAATTGTTTTTTATGATGTAGTCTTAGAAGTCAGAGTGTTATTTTCACCATGTTTTATTCATCAACCCATCAAAATATTTCAATAAGATATATAAGCTTAATGGGAGAGTAATAAGTTTCTAGCAGAGCATATGGGATAAGAATATTATTGCAATTGTCTTTGGAAAATATAACCAACCATGGGGTGGCAGGAAAGATAGAGAAGAGAGGAGAGGAGGAATTTCAAGGAGTGTGGGGATGGAGGATAACTCATGAGGTCAGGTAAAATGTGGACACATTCAGAAGATTCATAAAGAGAAAGAGAGTATAGGGGCGCCTGGGTGGCTCAGTGGGTTAAAGCCTCTGCCTTCGGCTTGGGTCATGATCCCAGGGTCCTGGGCTCTCTGCTCAGCAGGAAGCCTGCTTTCTCCTCTCTCTGCCTGCCTCTCTGCCTACTTGTGATCTCTCTCTGTCATATAAAGAAATAAAATATTAAAAAAAAAAAGAGAAAGAGTGTAATTTTGGATATGTTTAGTCATGCAAAAAAAAAAGAATGAGACAGAAAAAACTCTGACTCAATTAAATTGAGCAGTGGGAAGTATTTTCTTGTATCACATCAAGTTCAAAGGCAGATTAGGGATCAAGGGTGGTTGATTCAACAGTGGCTTAACAATACCATCTAGGACCCAAGTTCTTTCTGTAAATCAGCTCTTCCACCTTCAACATGTCAGATTTCCTACAAGATGGCTTCCTTTATGGCCTCAAGTTGGCTGTCACTGATCCAGGCTTATATATAATGCATGATAGGTATACATATGCATATATAGAGACCACATTTAATCTTCCCAAGATCTCTTATGTGTGACAAAATGTCATAGAGACTTTACATGATTTCTCAATGATCAGCTCTGGTTCACATGCCCACCCCTTAATCAATTACTAGTAGAGGGAATGAATGGATTGTTATAATTGACTTAGGATGTTCTGAATCATATGGGACATGTTTGGAGGCAGGAAGAGACATATTGATGGTAAGTAAATGATAGGTCAATGAACTTGGGGTCTTGATAAATAAAATAATTGGTAAATTGAGAGTATGAAAGTATGTTGGAAAGACAGGATAGTTAGAGACAAATGCTTGAGATCAAGGCTGTGACAAGGTGTAGTGTGTGACTATGACAGTGGAAGGGTAAGATGGTAGAACATCAAAGATCATGGAGTCAGAAGTTAGAAAAACCAAGAGACCAAGAAAAACATGGTCCATGGGAATATTAAAGACACTCAAAATGGGACAGAAATACTGGTAGAAAAAAATGGTGAAAAAGCAATTAAATGCTTTTCTATGAGATTAATAACTTTCATATGTCACATGTGAACATTTATATGGCCTACACCAGTACAAGCTTATAAGAAAATATTGATGGAGTCAGAACTTCACCAGCCTCCACATGATTCCCTTGACACCAGTCTTCTACTCTGTAGCAAGAATAATCTATATAAATAGTATGTTTCTTCACCTTAGTATCCTATTTAAGGTCTTCTAACTCTTCCCAATGCCATCAGGATAAAATATAAACTCTTTAACATGACTTATGAGGCTCCTTAATGTATGGTCCCTGCCATTAATTCAGGTGATTTTTCCAAACTCTTAATTATACATTCTAATCAGAAAAATATTTTTTTTAAGATTTTTATTTATTTATTTGACAGAGAGATCACAAGCAGGCAGAAAGGCAGGCAGAGAGAGAGAGGGAAGAGGCTCCCCGCTGAGCAGGGACGCCGGGGCTCGATTCCAGGACCCTGAGATCATGACCTGAGCCAAAGGCAGAGGCTTTAACCCAAGGCCACCCAGGCGCCCCTAAAATTAAATTCTAAATCTATAAACTTTTAAAAGGAAATGTGGTAGAAAATCTTGGGAACCTTAGGTTAGGTTAGATACAATATTTTTTAACATGCATTCCTAATGTATATCTGTTTATACACTACTGTATTAACATGTTATTTTATTATAAAAGATATACTAAAATAAAAATAAAATGAAATGAGAGGTTATGTGAGTAGCTACAGTATAGAAAGGCAAAAGAGACTGTTTTTGAAATCCACAGTTATAGTTAGAGACCCCAGCACCCATCTCTCAATAACTGATAGAGCAACTAGACCAAAAAAAAAAGAAAAAATCAGCAAAGACATAGAAGAACTAAGTAAAACTAGCAAACAATAAGATCTAATCAACATTTATAGGACAATAACAGAATATTCATTTCATTCAAGTGCCCAAAGACATATATCAAGATAGACCATATTCAAGGAATAAAAGAAATCTCAATAAAGTTAAAAAAAAAAACTGAAATCAAAGTTCATCCTCCAACCACAGTGTAATCCAACTAGAATCAGTAATGGGAAGAAAAGAAGAAAATCTCCAAACATTTGGAAACTAAACAATACACTTGTAAATAACCTATGGGTCAATCTAAGTCTGAATGGAAATTATAAAAATATATTAAATGAAACAAAAATAAAAATACAACTTACCAAAATTTGTGAGACACAGGTGAAGCAGTGTTGAAAAGCAAATTTTTAGCACTGAATGTAAGGATTAGAAAGAGTAAAATTTTTAAAATCAATAATCTCAGCTCACACTTCAAGAAATTAGAAAGAGAAGGGCAAAATAAATCCAAAGCAAACAGAAGGAAAGAAATAATAAAGATAAAGCAGAAAAACATTGCAATTAAAAACAGAAAAACAATTTAAAAAATCAATAAAATAAATAGTTCTCTGAAAAGATGAATAAAATCAACAAAACTCCAGCAAAACTGACAAAGAGAAAGAAAGAAAACACAAATTACCAATATCAGGAATAAAACAGGAGATATTACACTCTTTGTGCATCAAGAGGAACACTGCAACCACTCTACACATATACATCTGTGGCAGATAAAATGGACCAATCCCATGAAAGATATGAATTACCATAACTCACCCAATATGAAATAGTTAATGTGAATATCCCTATAACTATTAACAGAATTGAATTTTTAATTTAAAGACCACCAAGAAAAAAATCTCCAAACTCTGGTGGTTTTAACATAGTATTCTTCTAAATGTTTAAAAAAGAATGAAAATCAATCCTACACAATTTCTTTCAGGTATAGAAAAGGAAGAAATTATTCCCAATTATTTTATAAAGCTAGTATTACCAAAACCAGACAAAAACAGTACAAAAAAAGGAAGAAAAGACAAGGAAACCTCAGCTCAATATTCCTCATGAGTACAGGCACAAAAATTCTTAACAAAATTTTAACAAATAGAATTCAACAACATATGAAAAGAATTATACACCATGCTCAAACTGTTTTTTTTCCAGTGATATAAATCTTACTCAATATTTTTAAATCAATCAACATAATTGACCATATTAACTGCTAAAAAAGAAAAATCACATGGTCTTATCAATTGACAAAGAAAAAGAATAAGATAAGGTTCAACACCTATTCAATATAATATACTCAGAAAAGTAAGATAAAGGAGAATTTCCTCAACTTGATAAAGAACATCTTTGAAAAAAAATAAAATAACTATTAACATTACACTTAAAGGTAAAAGACTAATTACTTTTCCCTTGTGATTAGGATTAGAGCAAGGATGTCTGTTCTCACTACTGTTATTCAACATGTCAGAAGTTAGCCAGTACCACAAGAAAAAGTAATAAAATAAAAGTCATATAGGTTATAAAGAAAGAGATGAAACTGTTGATATTTGAAAATGACATGATTTTCTACATAGAAAAACCCAAGGAATCTATGTAAAACAAATTCCTAGAATCAGCCAGGTCATAAGATAAAAAATAAACATAAAAACCAATTGTATATCTATATGCCACCAATGAACATGTGGACACAAAAAATAAAAAATATAATGATTTATATAAGGTAAAATAATGCAGAAATGCTTAAATGTAAATCTAACAAAGTATGGGTAGGATTTGTATAATGGAAGCTACACTGCTGATTAGAGAAATCAAAGAAGAATTACATAATTGAAGAGACATACCATGTTTATGGATTAGAAGATTCAACATAGGATATCAATTCTTCCCAAACCCATTTATAGTTTTGACACGATTTATCAAATATTTGACATGATTTATCAAAATCTCAGCAAGATATTTTGTTAATGTAGATACAGATTGTTCTAAAATATGCATTGAAAACCAAAAAAACTGGAATAAGTAAAACAATTTTGGAAAATAGGAATAAAGTAGGAGGAATCAGTTTACCTGATTGCAAGACTTACTATATAGATATAGTAATCAAGACTGTGTGACCAGAATGAACGAGAGGATAGACACATAGATCAACAGAAGAGAATTAGGAAACCTAAAAATAAACCCATATAAATAAGTTCAACTGATTTTGGTCCCCCACAAAAAACCTAAATCATTAGAAGTGAAGCAGCCTTTTCAATAAATGGTGCTAGAGCAGTTGGATGTGAAAATTACTTTGAACTTTCTTAGATCTTATACAAAAATTAATTCAAAATTGATTATAGAATAAAATGTTAGAAAAATGGAGAAAATCTTTGGAATCTGATGCTAGAAAAGTTTTCTTTTTTTTTTTTAATATTTTATTTATTTATTTGACAGACAGAGATCACAAATAGGCAGAGAGGCAGGCAGAGAGAGAGGAGGAAGCAGGCTCCCTGTGGAGCAGAGAGCCCGATGCGGGCTCGATCCCAGAATCCTGGGATCATGACCTGAGCCAAAGGCAGAGGCTTTAACCCACTGAGCCACCCAGGCGCCCGAAAAGTTTTCTTTTTTTAAAAAAGTTATTTATTGATTTGAGAGAGAGTGAATGAGCATTGAGGGGGAGGAGAAGAGGGAAAGGGAGAAGCAGACTCCACACTGAGCAAGAAGCCCAATGCGGGGTTCAATCCTAGGACACTGAGATCGCGACCTGAGCTGATGGCAGACATTTAACCAACTGAGCCACCCAGGCACCTCTAGAAAAGAATTATTAGATTTAACACTAAAAGCACAATTCATAAAAGGAAAAAACTGATTAACTGGACTTCATCAACATTAAAAATTTTTGTTCTGTGAAAGACACTGTTTGGAGAATGAAAAGACCAGCAATATATGGGAGAAAATATCTGCAAACCATATGTTTAAACAGGGACTAGCATTTAGAACATGTAAAGAACTCTCAAAAATTGTTCAACATCATTAGTTATCAGGGAAATTAAAATCAAAACCACACTGAGATAGAACCTTACACCAGTTAGAATGGCAAGAATTGACAAGTCAAGAAACAACAAATGTTGGAGAGGTTGTGGAGAAAGGGGAACCCTCTTACACTGTCGATGGGAATGCAAGTTGGTACAGCCACTTTGGAAAAAAGTATGGAGATTCCTCAAAAAGTTAAAAATAGAGCTACCTTATGACCCAGCAATTGCACTACTGGGTATTTTCCCCAGATACAGAAGTAGTGAAAAGAAGGGCCACTTGTACCCCAAACTTCATAGCAGCAATGTCCACAATTGCTAAACTATGGAAGAAGTCAAGATGTCCTTCAACAGACAAATGGATAAAGAAGATGTGGTCCATATATACAATAGAATATTACTCAGCCATCAGAAAGGATGAATACCCAACATTTGCATCAGCATGGGTGGAACTGGAAGAGATTATGCTAAGCTAAATACATCAACCAAAGGCAATTATCACATGATTTCACTTATTTGTGGAACATAAGGAATAGCATGGAGGACATTAGGAAAGGAAAGGGGAAAATGAAAGAGGAGAAATCGGAGGTGGAGATGAGAGACTATGGACTCCGAGAAACAAACTGAGGGTTTTAGAAGGGAGGAGGATGGGGGGTTGGGGGGATGGGTTAGCCCAGTGATGGGTGTTAAGGAGGGCATATATTACATGGAGCACTGGATGTTATCTGCAAACAATGAATCATAGAACCCTATATTAAAAACTAATGATGTGCTGTATGGTGACTACCATAACATAATAAAAAAGAAAAAGAACTCTCAAACCTCAACAGTAAAGGAGCATACAATCTGATTTTTAAATGGGCAAAATAGGGGCGCCTGGGTGGCTCAGTGGTTAAAGCCTCTGCCTTCAGCCCAGGTCATGATCCCAGGGTCCTGGGATCTAGCCCCACATTGGGCTCTCTGCTCAGCAGGGAGCCTGCTTCCTCCTCTCTCTCTGCCTGCCTCTCTGCCTACTTGTGATCTCTCTCTGTCAAATAAATAAATAAATCTTTTTAAAAAATGGGCGAATTCGCAACGACATGGATGGAACTAGAGGGTATCATGCTTAGTGAAATAAGTCAATCAGAGAAAGACAACTATCATATGATCTCCCTGATATGAGGAAGTGGAGTTGCAACATGGGGGACTAGGGGGGTAGAAAAAGAAGAAAAGAAACAAGATGGGATTGGGAGGGAGACAAACCATAAGTGACTCTTAATCTCACAAAACAAACTGAGGGTTGCTGGGGGGAGGGGGTCGG
>PISX010022447.1:0-31741 GCA_004024625.1 Mellivora capensis | reverse complement strand
AAACTGGAGGTATCACAATTCTAGACTTCAAGTTATATTACAAAATGGTAGTAATTAAAAGACTATGGTACTGGCATAAAAAGAGACACTTAAATCAACGGAATAGAAAACTCAAATAAATCCACACTCATATGGTAAGTTGATCTTCAACAAAGGAGGAATGAATATCCAAAGGGAAGAAGTCTCTTCAGCAAATGGTGTTGGGAAGACTGGACAGCTACATGCAAAAGCACCAAACTGGAACACTTATCTTACACCATACACAAAAACAAACTCAAAATGGATCTGAGACCCAAATGTGAGACCTTAAAGCACAAAAATCCATGAAGAGAGCATAGGCAATAATTTCCCTGACATCAGTCATAGCAATATTTTCTAGATACGTCTCTTGAAACAAGGGAAACAAAAGCAAAAATAAACTATTGGGACTACATCAAAATATAAAGTTTCTGCACAGCAAAGGAAACAATCAACAAAACTAAAAGGCAACCTACTGAATGGTAGAGGATATTTTCAAATGACATATCCAATAAAGGGTTAGCACCCAAAATATATAAAGAACTGATACATCTCAAAACCCCCCAAAACAACTAATCCAATTAAGGTGGTCAGAAGACATTTATCCAAAGAAGTCATACAGATGGCCAACAGACACACAAAATGATGTCCAACATCACTCATTAGGGAAATGCAAATTGAAACTACAAAAAAAGTATCTCACACCTGTCAGAATGACTAAAATCAAAAATACAAGAAACAATGTGTTGACAAGGATGTGGAGAAAAAGGAACCCTCCTGCACTATTGGAATGCAAACTGGTGCAGCCACTGCAGAAAACAGTATGAAGTTTCCTCAAAAAATTAAAACTAGAACTGCCGTACAATCCAGTAATCACACTACTGGGTATTTAACCCCAAAATACAAAAATACTAATTCAAAGGGATACATGCATCCCTATGTTTATTATAACATATGCTACAATAAACAAACTATAGAAGCAACTCAAGTGTCCATTGACAGATAAATGGATAAAGATGTGGTACACACACACACGTGCGCGCGAATATTATTTGGCCATAAAAAATGAAATCCTGAAGTTTGCAACAACATGGATAGACCTAGAAAGTATAACATTAAGCAAAATAAGTCAGTCAGAGAAAGACAAGCACCATAATAATCTCAATCATATGTGCAATTCAAGAAACAAAAAAAAATGAGCAAAGAAAAACAGACAAACCAAGAAATAGACTCTTAGCTATAGAGTACATACATGGCTATAAGAGAGGAGGTGAGTGGGGGGGGAAGTAGGGGGAATAAGTGATAGGGATTAAATAATATACTTATCATGATGAAAGAAAAAAATCTATGTTCTACACAAGTATAGAACACAAGTCAGCCAGGTTTTCTGTTACAATATAACAAGGATTGCCTTTTCTCCAATTTCCAATAACATGTTCCTTATTTTCTTCTTAGCCCTCACTAAAGACTATCTTTAACATCCAGATTTCTTCCAATAGTCTATACAAGGCAATTGATTTATTTTACTTCATCATGCATCTTGAGATTTTTCCAACCTGTACCCATTATCAAATTTCAAAGCCACTTCTGCCTTTTAGGTGTTTATTTACATTTACAGCACCCCACTTCAAAACCTGTATCTATTTCCTACAGCTGCTTAACAAATTACCACAAACTAGATGGCTTCAAACTACAGAAATGTATTCTCTGATGGTTCTGGAAACTAGAAATTCAAAATCTAGTAGGATCATACTTCCTCTGGGGATCTTGGGGAAAATCCATTTCTTGCCTCTTCCAGCCTCTGGTGGCTTGAAGCATTTCTTAATGCTTGTAGCCACATCACTCCAATCTCTGCCTCCATGGTCATAGTTGTCATTAGATTTAGAGCCTCTATGATGATCCCCTCATCTCAGATTCCTTACATTAATTACATTTGCAAAAACCCCGTTTCCAAATAATTTGACACTCACAAGTTCTGAGGACACTGGACATAGATTTTTCAGGGCCACCAACCAGTCCACTACACTGTCATCACCTCATTATTGTAGCTAATTCACTTGTGAGGCTAGTAACAGCTCTAGTCATTTGTGCCCCAGTTCTCACTAATACATGTGAATTTCTTTTTAGTTATCTGCTATTATATTACAAAGCAACCCACAACTTAATGTCTTAAATAATATTATCTAATGATTCTGGGAGTTGACTACATAGGTCTATTTCACTTCATGTCAGCTGGGGCACTAGGACGATTGGAAAAATCCAAATGACCTAATTCTTATGGGTGCCAATTGGTACTAGCTATTGGCTGAAGTTCAAACAGGGCTGTGGCTGGGGACCACAGTTCTCCACTGCGTGGGCCTCTCCTTGTGGTTTTTTGGGGTCCCTTACAGCATGATAACTTGATTTCCAACATGGAGCATCAGAAGGAAAGAAGGATAAGTTGACAATTCTTTGAAGGCCTGGGCTTAGAAATATTAGACTAATTATGACAGAATTCTCTCAGTCAGAATAGTCAGAATTCCAACCCATATTTAAAGGGAGGAGAAACAAGCTTCAGTTTTCAATGGAAGTGCATCATGAGCATACAGAAGTGGGAGTAAATGTTGACAACTATCTTTGGAGGCCAGTTACCAGTCTTCCTTCCTTTACCCCACCATCAGGTCTACCATGAGTGTTTCACAAGTATGTCTGGCTGAAAGGGTAAATGAGAGCTGAAATCTAGCTCATGCTCCACCTGCCAAACCAATTATTGGCTAGAGCAAGGCTATTTCCATTCACAGAAAAGCATGCTTTTCCCACATTTTCCCTATGGAATAATGGTAGCTTTGTCTACCAACAGACCCAGAAGTTAGCACTGTAGCTTCCAGTATGATTACTCAATAAAACCAAGATTGCTAGCACAGGGATTTTGTATTTGAATGGAAAGTATGTTAATCTTAAAGTTGGAAGTCCTTTATTTGAGACTGGCACCTGCTACTTACTAGCTAAATTGACCTAGACAAGTCCCTTAACTCTTTACAGTGGAGTTTCTTCATCTGCATAATAGAGATAGTAATTATTGCCTTTTATCACTCTCACGGCATGGTAAGGGTCACGTGATAATTCAGGTACGACTACTGTGGAAAATACAGGCTACCGTGTAAATTTAAGCCTTCATCCAGAAAGTATGCTCACTCCCACCTAGTTTTACAGATGCCAATCCCCTATCTTCATTTGGGAATTAGAGCACAAAGGGCCATGAAACACTGGCCCACAGAAATCTCTCTAACTAGAGGAAATTAGTAAGAATAAGGCACCTTTTGTGATGAAAAGAACTTCTTATTGGAACAAAGATCATCAGATATTATCACTTCTATACCTCACTTGCCAGGTCCTCCCAACTATGGACCATGAAGCGCTAAGAAACAGTCCTAGTTCGTACAGTATTGTATATTTATTTTCCAAGCCCTCCAGGAGAAGAATACCACCTGCCCACTTTAAATGAGTGCAGTACATATTGAAAACACAAGGCACCAGGTAAATGATAGATAATTACCAAGCACACACTGACATTATGTAAAACACTCTGGCATTTTTCTGTGCTGCGATCCATTGAACTGTATCACTCTGATGACCAAATAATGAATTACAGTCCATTTATGAATGCTCTGTGTTTAATGCTAACCTTCTGCTACGTCTCCTCAGTACCTTGACCGTGACGACAAGTGCACACATAGGGTGGGTGTGAATGCATCAGATTTCTCATTTTTATAGTTAATGAATATGCTTTTCAGACTGATGCCTCCAGGAATAGTTTTTATACCTAAGTTTGACACGCAAAAAGGATTTATCTGCAGAGTTGCCTCATTGCACAGTTGTGTGGTAGAATGAATTCAGTGTCAATATATAGATATAGTTACTCTTGGGAGTAGGGACAGAGTCCATCCATTGTCCAGCATCATATTAATGCTACACAATAGGACTTTATATGTTGTAGTGTTGAACTTATTATCACTTATGATTGATAAAAAGCTGTTACTTACTATATGCCAAATTCTGTGACAAGTGTACTATACATATTTACTTACTTAACCCTCACTCTAAACCCTGCAAGGAAGGTTTCTCTATCCATGTTTTATAGATGAGGAACTGGGAGGTAAGAGTTCACCTAGCCTGTCCAATGTCACTCAGGATAATAAGTCTTGGAACCGGGGTTCAAATCTGGGTCATATTACATCCAAATCCCAGGCTCTTATATGGCACTGACTTCCAGGAAATAATGTTAGTTTTTCCAGTAAGATTCTTATGGATTTCCAAACTCTATAGTCTTTGGGCTAAAGGAAGTAACAAGTCCCATTCAGTTCTATCATTCCACACCTTATCTCTAGACGTGAAATTCTGGGTTTTACCTCTCATCTGAATTTTAGTGATTCCATATGACTTAGACTTTCCAAACTCAAAAATGCAAAAAATTATTCAGAGAAGCAGAGAATGTCTCAAATGTGCCAGCCCTTTGGGTAGTCTTTGTTTAAACTACTCAAGCCCATTTTGAGGCCAGACTCAGTAGTGTTTAATATCCCAGAACAAACAAATCCAACTCTAAAAGCACTGGCAAGTTGATGCTAATTTTACTAATTTTTTAAAGAGATTCTATTTATTTATTTGACAGAGAGAGATCACAGGTAGGCAGAGAGGCAGGCTTAGAGGGAGAGGGGGGAAGTAAGCTCCCCACCAGCAGAGAGCCTGACGCAGGGCTCGATCCCAGGACCCTCAGATCATGACCTGAGCCGAAGGCAGAGGCTTAACCCACTGACCACCCAGGCGCCCCTAATTTTACTAATTTTTTATGGGATGGAGAGAATTCACATCACACACCAGATGGCCATAACCTAGAAGAACAACTGTATTAGACATCTTTTTTTGCCCCCAAAGTTCTCTCCCCTTTATCATCCAGTTTCTGACTTGCTTCTCCCCCTTTCTCTAGTTCTCTCAATTTAGTTCTTCCCTCAGTTTGAGTACCCAACTCAGTAAAATAAGGCCATGTTAAAAAGGAGAGTTGGCCAATAAATAATAATTTTGATTTCTTCCCTCTCATGTAAGTTAGTGATGATGTCAAGGCATTCCAGAAGGGACAGTCACATTTTGGGGGGTGCATTCTATATATTTAATTTCATGTAATTAAAGAACTGAAAATTAAAATTCAAGATTAATGTTATTGTTCTCTTTTTTACATCGAATAAAACTGAGTCTCAGAGAAGGTAATTGATTTGTCCATGTCTACACAGTTAATAAAGTTACAGAACCAGGTCAGGTCTCCAGTCCACATAAATTTTGCTTATTCCTGACTGAATGGCTTGGCCCAAAGTCCCCTGTAGATTCTCAAAATATTAACTGACTAAATGTATACTCGATACAGATGAATTTATACCTGCCCAGGGTATTGCAATGAAGACCATCACTTCTGTAACTAAGGGAGCACTTAAGGACAGTAAGAAAATCTGCAGTCACAAGGGCTGAACTGTGTGTCACTGATGTATGCAAACGCCTTTGAAAGAAACCAGAAGCCAGGATTTCAAAAGGAAAGATTTAAAACACATTTTACATTCCCAGAATAAAGTAAAATAACATAGTCCTAATTCCCAAAGTGTCTGAGGCAAAGCAATTATCTTTGGCTTTACCCCATTACTGACAAAACACCAGTTCTGATTCCCTTCTCAGGACCCTGCAATAAGAGTTTTAAAACTTAATAAGACAGTGTGTCAAAGAACGTTATGTGTTCCTTGATTCTGGTTTCCTTTTCTTCCTGGAAACACAGCCAGGTGATAGTGTTCAGTGCCCTTTGTGATTGGATTCTGGCCAACAGGATATGGGCAGCAGAGATATCTGCCATTTCCAGGTCTAACCCATGGACATCTCCCATACAGTCTTCTACATTGTTGCACTTTCTTGCAAGATTTCTTGCAAGAGCCATAAGATGGAGAGAACTTATATCCCTGAATATCCTAGTTTGGGTTCCCCTGAAGGCAAATGACTCAGGTATAAGACAATGACCCAGAAAGCAGGATGAGGAAGCAGAGATAGTGAGAGAGTGGATGAAGGAAGTTATTTAAAGGCTGAGTTATTCAGATCATTGGTGTGAGCAAAAGCAGAGTATTTCCTGGTATTTCCTGAGAGGCCTACAAACTGCCCCCCAGGATTGTCTGCCCAAAGATTGGGAGGTGGGAGCACCTGGGCATTAGCTCTCATCTGCCATCCTCCCATCAGCGAAAGGCTGCCTTCTAGAGTATTAATTCCCCTGCTGTTCTGAGCTGCATAAGTCTGGACTGGAGGGAGCTCCCACACCGTCCTGAGGACACGGAGTTCAAGGATCCTCAGGGAGAGAATGAGGACAAAGAACATGGTACAATGCTGGAGGTGTAATGCTGCCAGCAAGAATTGTTCATACCTGTCATAGTTGGCAAAAAGAAGCAAAGCCCAAAGGTTGTAGGCTGGGGGCCATGATGTATCTGCTGAAGGGCAGTGGGGCAGAGCTCTCCCTCCCCCACCAACACACCCACACTGAACCACGACGTGAGTGAAAAATAAGCTTTTACTGGCAAGTCTCTGAATTTTATGGCCTTTGTTTCATTTTGCTTTGTTTTGTTGAAGTGTCTAGGTTACCCTGATTAATACAGATGGAAGAGCAGACAATCCAGAATCTATCTAGTTTTTTATTTTGTCTTGGCCATGGTGGATATTTAATCATCATTATTAGTTAAGTGATAGATATTCAGCTACATTAGAGACAAACCATGATAAAGTAAAAATTATTTTCCTAAGCCTCATTAGAAATTGAAAATGCAATATAAATTTTAATTAGGCTGAAATTTTCATCTTTTAAATAATCAAGATTTTCAAAGAATAATCATATTCACAATATTGAAAGGGTGACAAAGGAATTCTATATAATAATCATTGGAAATATGAACAATTTTCCTATTCATTAATTTGTATCACTAATACATATCAATATATTCTAAAAATTCCTAAGTTTATATTCTTAGATTCTAAAGCTTCTAATTAATTTACTTATTTGGGTCTTGTCTTACCCAAGAAAGTATTTAAAATTACTACTCTGAGCCTTCCAGAAAGCATTTCCTAAGGAAATCGTCAAAATCAGACAAAGATTTAAGGCACAAGGAAATAATGCCTCATTACTTATAATAGCATGCAATTGGAAGTGAACTGAATGTCCAACAATTGGAGATTCATTAAATTATGGCACATCCACATAATGGACTATTTCATGTTTATCATAATTCATGCCTTCAAAAATATTTAATGTCCTCAGGAAGTGTTCATGCATAATGTTAAGTGAAAAAAAGATACAAATTTGATATGCAATACAGTATGTAACACAAAACATCCATACATAAATTAACAATTGGAGAAGAATATATTGAAACATTAACACTATATCAACATTTCAACAATATGCCTGCTAGCAATAGGATTATGGCTAATTTTAATTTTATTGCTTTGCTTTCTCTATTTCCTAAATTTGCTATTATGAGTATATATTTCTTTTACTATTGTAAAGTTATTAAAATGTTTTAAATTGCATTTTCCAAGTGCATTTTATAAAGGATGATGGGTCTGCTTTAGATGCAATGCAGGTGTACTAGAAGAGTCATCCTGAGACACATGGAGCCTTTTGATAGCAAACTTTATAACTGGTGGACAAGGTTGTGTAGGTCATGTTATATATAGCACTTAATTAGGGCAAAAGTGCTGAAATAGGAATGTTATCATGCCACTCCGTGGCTAAAAATTCCACAGCTCCTTTGACCCCTGCCTTCAGAATAAAGCTCCAACCCCTTAGCATGGCACAGAGACCTTTTCTAATCCAGCCCTTGCTTATCTCAACAGCTGACCTCTCGTCCTATCCACAGGTACCTTCTCTCTAGCCACAGTGATTTCATGGAAGTTTGTGAGTACACAGTGTTCTCAGTGCCTTCAGACAGTTTACGGTTACTGCTATGAGCTAAGGGACTCAGTTCACTAGTTCACTGTTGCCTCCTGAGAAGCCACCCAGATTTCGCTACCCAGAGGACAACAATGAAGAGAATTTATCCATCAATTCCCATCTTCTTTTGGTTAAGGATTGCCCCTGAGACATTAACTTCCTTACACATCCAAAGTACATACATACTAGGGCTGCCTCTCCTCCCCCTGAATCCCTTTGACTTATTTTTGTTTACAGTTCAAGATTCATTTCACAGTTTCTTTAGCAAGACTCCCCTGATCGCCCTCCATACCAAACTCTTAGAGCCACCTCAGGTACCCCTACTCCAAACACCCCTAGCCTAATGCTCTCCTGTAACAAAAATAGCATTGATCACACATTCTGTCATTATGCCTTAGAGAAGCTAAGCCTTCTCTCCCACTACTGGTGCTGAAGGACAGGGAGCAGATTTTTTTCTTCCATTTATGTATTTCCACCTGTATTCTGTACCCATGCATGATCTGGCAATAGTGGGCATCTAATAGATAAATGTCAGTTGATTGAATGCAGCAGATAGTGATGTTCTTTTAACAAAGCATAAGCATGCGATAAGGTCCCTCACACTGTCTTCAGATGCCAATGGAATCATTGTTCTCCTGTGCCATATCTCTGCAACCTCTACTCCTATGCCAATTCTCACTGAAGTTTCTGATAAGCTGCAGAAAGCAGAGCTATTTAAAAGCCCACATCACCTGTTATTTGCGTGTACAGAGAACGTACACAGGATAGCATGTCACGGTCATAAATTATTCTAATTCTGCCCCCCTTCCTAGCTTTACAGTTGTTCATGTGTCCTTCTTCCTGTCAGCCTAAATTTGTTTTCTCAGTCGGACCCCATCTGACCTCATCATTAAAGATTCCTTTAAATCCCCAAATCCTCAATTCTGACTTTTAGAGAATACTTTCTTCTTTTTTAGTCTGCTGGCCTTCCTAAAATCTGCAAATAGGCTGATTCACTTTATCTTCCTCAGTATGTTTTACTCTTGCATTTTATTTTATTAGAAATGCTAAGGGGTACTTTCTATGTCACATTAATTTTTTATTTGTACAATGGCACAAACAAAAAATATATACATAATGATACTGGTGTTTTACCAACAGTTATTCAGTAATATTCTCAGCAAAATTTAAGTACCATGGTCAAGATTCTTAATGGGGTTGTCCTGTTTCCCTATTCTACCACAAAGCACTTGATCTCTCTGCTACATACTTTAAAAATGTTAAAAGGATATAAATTTGAAGGGACCATAAGTGAATAGCTTTTCTACAATACCCACAGGTGTCAGTCTGACTCTGGGCTCTGATTGTACCATATTTTTAATTGTGCATTTGGTTAATTCATGCTTCTTCTATATGGACAGAGTCCTGCCTAGCACAGCTGTCCCTAATCTCAGATAGCTTATAGGTAGTACCTTATGATTTACATGGAACAATTGGAAGTATCAAATGGCCTCAAGATTTCTTGAGCAAATCAGACCAGAATTGGAACCACTGAATACTATTGATTTTCTTAAGCCATTATTTCTCATAAGCAAATGGATACAAAAGATATTCTGTAGTGCAGGCCAGAAGTCAGCAAAGTTTTTCTGTTAAAGAACCAAATAGTAAATATTTTAGGCTTTGTGGGCCATGTGGTCTATCTCAACTACTCAACTCTACCTTTGTTGTGCATAAGCTGCTACAGACCTGATATAAACCAATGGGAGGGGCTGTGCTCCAATAAAACTTCATCTGTAAAAACAGATGGGGAGGCACATTCGGCCCATAGGTTGTAGTTTGCCTATCTCTGGTCTAGATAAAAAAGTATTATTCTCAAAAATCTAGAAAGTTCAAAGGAAGACTACTCCTTTCCCTAATTAAGCTCTTATTTATCAGGACAATAGTGTAACCAGTTCTTTTATGAAAGCCAAAGGACAAAATTGACTCCCTTCTCTAAGATAGGTTCATCACCAAAATGCAGCACTGAGGCAGCTTGACTTTTACAGAGTCCTCCTGACTGAGCTCCAGGTTTTGTTTGGTTTTCAGCAATAATCAGGAACTCAGAGCAAAGTGTGTGCTAAGTAAGGAAATCTAATTACGTTCAATAATCAGAATCTGTATATTTTGATTAAAAGTAACAGGAAAAAGCTAATTTGATTTCCTAATGTGATACACAAAGACAAACTTCCTGTGTCAGAGACTCCCTGGTAATCCTGCTGGAAGGCTCCAATTTGACATCTGCTTAAAGGAGGAGATAATCTTCTTAGAAAAACACAACTGGCAGATTTCATATCTGCCCACATCCACTTTCTTTTGTCCAGGTAATTTCTTGATGAAACTGGATTTATACTGATTACAAGTTTATAAAGTATAGTTTTCAGAGAAATTAGAATAGAGGTTACCATGCAGTCTTAAATAAGGAAAAAAAAAATCAATTCCCTATTCAGGGTTTAGTTTCAACTAAAGAAAAGAAAATTAAACTATGATTCAGAGGACCTGGAGTGCATGTAATAGTTATTACCAAGGGACTGCAGACCAATGATAATGTAGTGTTTCAAGACTTAGCTACCCAGAAGTAAACGCAACCATTGATGCGTTCCCTCATTGAGCAGTTCCTCTATGCTAGCTGCTTCCACTTGTAGATATCAGTCCTGCTTATGATCTTTTCAGGTCAGTGGTAAGGAAGAACTGATCTTGTAGATCAACTTACAATCATAACCAGTTTTCAGGCATAGCTTATTTTAGACAGAAATAATGCATTTGACTCTATTAGCATAGTTAGGTCTTGGATTTGTATTCTAAGCTAGGGGTTTTTAACCTTTTTGTGCTGTGGACCTCTTTGGTAGTCTACTGATGACTATAGATCCCTTATCAGAATAAGAGGGGCGCCTGGGTGGCTCAGTGGGTTAAACCTTATCCGAATAAGGTTATTAAATTCATAAAGTAAAATACAAAAAGCACATGTGTGTGCAAAGAAAAACCAAATCATCAAGGTTTTTTAACCTCTCTTCTCTGCCATCTCTACTTCTTTTTCTCTGTTTCTTCAAGTCCTTACCATTCCTCCTCTTGGCTGAGTAACCAGAGGTTGGCCATGTGGCCAAAAAAGCAAACTTTGAAAGCTAAGAGCCTCTATCTTTCTAAGATTCCAGGGAGCTTTGGAGTAAATCTGCCAGTAACAGAGGAATGCTAATGATCTATCTAGCTAAGAAAATAGTCAGTTACCCATGATTCACCTCATCCATGACATGGGATGTGCCTACCCAGTTTAGACAATAGGCATCATTTTCTGACTCTAGCAACCGCACCCCATACATGGGGAATCCTACACATTATTCAAATCTCACCTTAGTTAATTCACCACTTGTGGGAACTTGCACTGACTTCCAGGATTCTGGGCAAGGTTATCATACTTTGCATGCCAGCTGTACACTGAGTACCAGAGAATTCACCATGCCATACAATAATTTCCTATTAACATGCGAACATGTCTATCACTGACACTGGCATCTTTATAGTGCCTGGTATGAAACTCTGAATACATAGGGACTCAAAAGAATATTTGTTGGAAAAAATTCTAATGAGGCAGGCCGACCATCAGCTTTTCATTATTGTCCTTTGCTGTTATACCAAACCTAGATAGTCTCCAAGAAAGCTCTGTAATGTGAGTAGCATAAGACATGAAACAGCTCTTTAGGATAAGACAGGTTTCAGATTAATGATTAAGTTGCAAAATTTCTAGTTGAATCCCCAAGATTTTCCTTTGTCGTATGTTATAACCAATAATTGTCCTTATGCTAAAGGCAGAGTATAAGATTTCAAGTACCCAAAAATCCAAATGGAAATGCATCCAGATACTCACTAAAGACATGTTAGAATATTCGTGTCAGTACTACTCATAATAGCCCCAAACTAGACACCACCCAATTGGCCAATAAAGGTAGACTGTATGAATAAAATATTATATATTCATGTAGCAGAATGCTAGAGCCCCATGAGACTAAAGAAACTATGTGCAAAGATACAGATGAATCTCACAATACAATTTTGAAAGAAAGAAGCCAGCAAAAAATGTACATACTAGACAAGTACATTAAAAATGGGTGACTTGGGAATTGTTTTTTCAACAAATCGTACCAGGACAACTAGATACCACATGCAAAAGGAAAACTCTGGACTCCTACCTCATAGCACATGTAAAAATATGGATTAAAGATCAAAATAAATGCATAAATATTCATGATCTTAGATTAGGCAGTTTTTATGTGTGATATCAAAGGCATAACAACTTGTATCTAGAATACATAATGAACTATTGTAACTCAGTAATAAAAAGACAATCCAAATAAAAAGTGGTCAAAGTGTCTGAATAGACAATTCTCCAAATAAGATAACCACAAAAGGTCAATAAGAACTCTAAAAGATGTTCAGCATCATGTGGTATCAAGGAAATACAAATCAAAGCAGCAATGAGATACCATTTCACACCCAATAAGACGGCTATAACTGAAAAGACAGACAACAGCAAGTGTGGACAAGGATGTGGAGAAATCAGAATTCTTATACACAGTCAGTGGGAATGTAAAATGCTGCCCCTGCTTTAAAAAACAGTTTGGTAGTTCCTCAAACATGTTCCCATTTCATCCAGCAATTCTACTCCTAACTACCTAGAAGTAGGTAGCTCTTCCTACCCAAGAGAAATGAAAATGTATGTCCACACAAAAACTTGTACCTGAATATTTACAGCAACATTATTCATAACATCCAAAATATTGAAACCACCCAAACATTCATTTGCAAATGAATACATTAAATGTGATATATCCATGCAGTGGAATATTATGAAGCAATAAAAAGAAATGAAGCATTGATACATACTATAATATGAATGAACCTTGCAAACACTATGTTGAACAAAGGAAGCCAGTCTCTGAGACTGGCTTCCTTTGTTTCATTTCATAAAAGATGAAATGAAAAATCATTTCATCTTTTATATGAAACGTCCAGAAAAGGCAAATGTATAGAGACAGAGAATAGATTTTTGGTTACCTAGGGCTAGGGATAGGAGTAGAAGAGGATGTCGAAGTGTAATGTTTAAAGAGTATGAGGTTTCTTTTCGGAATAATGAAAATGTTCTAAAATTGAATTCTTTGAATATACTAAAAGCCATTGCATTGATTACTTTAAATCGGTGAATCATATGGTATGTGAATTATATCTCAATAATGCTGTTATTAAAATAGATGAAACTGATCCAGCATGTTAAAAATCGAGAATAGTTATCCCTGAGAGAGATGGCTTGAAGGGCACTTAAGGGAGGCCTCTGGGAAGACAGAGATGATCTATTTCTTGATCTGAGTCCTTGTTAAAAAGTTACATGAGTATATTTATTTTGTGAAAATTCATTGAGCTGTATGCTAATCATTTATGTGCCTTTTATTGTCCATGCTTTAATTTAATATTTTTTAACCTGAAAATTTTTTAAAAACTTAGCTGGATGTGGCAGGCTGGAAAATATTCCCCCAAACTGTCTACATCTTAATCCCTGGGAATTTTGAATGTCTTATCTTATACAGCAAAGGGAATTTTAGGTTGCAGATGGAATTACAGTTGTTAATGAGCTGATCTCAATATAGGGAGATACTCCTGGATTATTTGTATGACCTAAATATAATCACAATGTCCTTAAAAGTGGAGAAGGGAAGCAGAAGAAAGGTCAGAGTGATGTGATATGATGTGAGAAGAACTCAACTTGCCAATGCTGACTTTGAAGATGGAAGAAGGGGCCACAAGTCCAGGAAAACAGAAGGCTCTAGAAACTGGATAAGGCACAGAAATGACCCTACCCAGAGCCTTAAAGAAAGTAATGTAGCCCTACAAACACCTTGAATTTTAGTCCAGTGAGACCCATGCCAGATTTCTGACCTTCAGAACTATAAGATAATAAATTTCTATTTTTTAAGCCACAAAATTTATAATTTGTTTTGGCATAAAAAACTGAGAGACATCAGTTTCTGAATACCTGTTTAAACAGAATTGAGTCATTTTTTTTTAAAGATACACTTTAGGCAACATGAAGAATTCTGAAACAAAAATCCCCCCAACCAAGCACAATAATCTTGCATGTAGGCACAAATCTAGTACACGTGTTAATATCTCATGTGTCTATGACCAGGGATAGCAGATCCCTGTCTGAAGAGTGAAGGACTAATGGGTCCCTAGATGACCCAAACCCTGGCAGGTGGCCAGCTTAATGATGCATTAAGAAGATCAATCTGGATAGCTATTAAAAGAAGTAGTGACAATGAGAAAGAGAAATGATTGGGAAAGTCTTGAAAGTTTTCAGATTTATATCTTGTGACATTTGGTTGCGCTGTGTTCTGTAAATTTGTTGAAAGTTTCAAAACTTGAATACCTGACACAATTTTGAGGTGATAGCCAAATTCTGTGGTCCAAAACCACAGAAAGCTAAATTGAAAGGAAAATGGGACAGATAATTCTTGGAGCTCAAGTAGATTAAAAAGTTTATTCTTGTTTCACTTTACATGAAACTAATGACTTAAGTCAAAAATAATAACAAGTACAAAATGAGTCTGAAAGTATGGCAAGAAAAGGTACTAAGATGGCAGTCATAAAAATGATTCTGTTATCACAGTCTTGAATATATTCAATGCCCCTGAAACCCTAAAACTTAGAAAACATGACCTTTGTACTTTTCCCTTTTACTTTCCCATTACTTTTCCCTTTAAATAGGAAATATTCAAGTTACCTAATAGAGTAAAACTTCTTTCATTCTCTTTCACTCACAGACCCAAAAACAAAACGTGTGAGTGGAAGAATGGGTTTGGCCTCCTCCTTGATTTTAATAGTTCTGACATTTTACCCAGAAATTATATGGGATCCTATCTAATAATCTCAGTCTTAGGACAAATAATACTGTTTCTGCCCCCTTTCAGATTAGAATACTCCTTTTCATACTATGAATGTATTCTCCTAGCTGAAGACATAGTACTCAACTGTAAAATCAATTTCTAGATTCAGAGAGTAACATTGATTCCTAATGCTACCCTAATGCTTCTGTGATTCCATAAGAGAACAATTCAGTTCCTGAGGCTCTGAGCAGAGATCAGAGCAAAGGTCCTGGTTCCATCAGGGTCAAATCCCAAAACTGAAAGGAGGAAAGAAAGGCCTCTGTGCTCCTTCCCGAAGCTCATCAGAGTCTTTTCTTGCTTGGTCTGGGGGATAGAAATTGCCTCCTTCTGTGTACTCTTTTTAATTTTCTATCCTTATATTCAACATGAAAAGGGACCTGAGAAGGTTAACTGAAGAAGGTTAACCCACATACAATATGCATTACCCATTGCCCTTTTCTGATTTCAAATTAAGTATATAATTAGTAAAAAAGGAAATCCATGCCTTCTGGTGATGAAAAATTAGGAAATCAATAGGTGGTTGCCTCTGCAGAGACTCAGGGGAGTTTGGGGTCTTTAGTTGAAGCTGCCAGCTCTAATATCTGAATGGCAACACAGGCATCTTCTTCAGGCCTCAAAGCACTGAGCAGATGCCCCACTTCTAGGCTGGCTGGCTCTGAAGATTTGCAAAGAGAAATGAAAAGACGAAATTGATCTGAAAAAATGTAGGTAACAATGTAGAAGCAATAAAATTGCTTTTAATACTGTCAGAAAACTTCAAAAATAAAAGATTTGTATGCAGTTCTTAAAATATTAAAAAGAGATATTGCTTTCTCCTCCTCCCCTCCTCCCAAACTGCTACAAATGATGCATTCCTTCCAGCATTGTCTACTGCTTCAAATGCCATGTTTTAGAAGTTGTTATGTGGCTGCCCTCTTAGGTGTTGGAGGATGTATAACACTTTTTACCCTTAATTGTGTGTTGCCTTGATTTTATGGCCTGCTTGCACAGCCCAGCATTCTTTTAGTGCTGTTTGGGGGATGGATTCATTTATTGATGTACGGAGCTTTCTGTGTAAATTTTTTTTTTTTGTGACACTATCCTCCTTTTCTAAACACTAGTAACCCACACCAACTGAAGAAATAAACAGTCAGGTTCCCGTATTTATATTCTGTCTATTCCCAGCCTTGTAAGGTGCTGCGTAGCATACAGTTTCAGCACTACATAAATAAACCATTGTTGTATTCATTCGCTTAGGTTTATGAACAGTAAAATCCCAGAATTGTTTTGTTCCATTCCAAGCTTCAATGACTGCTTTTAGAGAAATATACTCTTTAATTAGCACCACTGGATTATCCACCCCCTCCAAGATAGATGTAATGCCTCATGTAGCAATTAGTATTTTGGAATTGTGTTATAATATCTGCAATACAAAATTAAACTAGATTGAGATCACAGGTGTTCTTTTGAGATATTTTTAACCTGGTTCCTTTAAAGTAAAACATAACTGCTATTCCTTTTTTCTTTCAAAAAGTCTAACGGGAAGGTCTCCTCCTTCAGATCTAGCTGAGTGTTTAAAAGCAGGGGCTTTAGAGAGAGCTGGACTTAGATTCTGCTCTGAGCTCATTCTGCATGATCTGTCTGGGCCTCGATTTCACTGCTTATAAAAGAGGATTATCCATTCCTACATTTTAAGGTTGTCGAGAGGATTGGATGTATTAGACTTTGCCTCTAGCCTGACTCATACTCCTCCTCGGTTCTCAGACTTGTCTAGGAAACCTTAAATGATCCTCAACCCTGAACCAGTTTCTCCACTTATGTACCCCCATTAGACATTTTATTTCCTTTATCATATTGCTCTGTATTTTTTGTACACGTGTCTGTTTCCCACCACTTTCCCTCCCCTTCCCCTCACCATCCCACACACTGCTGACTATAAACTCGCTGAGAGCTGAACGAGATCTGTATTTTTACACCTTGTGATAGTTATTGATGCTATTCACCAAATATGTCCATTTACTTGTCCTTCTGGGCACGTGATGGCATTGTACTTCCTGACACCTTGCATGTGGAGTGGGCCTGTGTTACCATTTGATTGGTGAATCGTCAATAGGAATAATGGAGTCACTTCTAGGACAGAGTATTAGTTGTTGGTTTGATTCAATTTTTCCTTTGGTAGATAGCAACACTCAAGATGGTGGTTATCTGATGACTCAAGATGGTCAGCCTGATCCATGATGGACACACAGAATGAACAACAAATAAACCTATGTTGATTTAGGCTACTGAGATTTTGAGGTTGTTATTGTTGCATAACTCAGCCCATCCTGACTGACACACAGATGTACTCCCAGTCCCCTTGACACAGTGACTAGCCATGATAGGCTCTTCATAAACTCCCAGTGCACAGCGTTTTTCATCAAACATAGTGCTACTAACCAGGGGATACTTTCATTAGCATTGTTCATGATACGTGTGTTTTCCTTGCCTCCTATAATCATTATCTGTACAAAATGTCTTCTGTGACCTGTCTTCAGTCTTATGGAAACAAATCATATTGGATAAGAAGTTGTGCCTAAGACAGTTACAAATGAACCTCCAACTGCCTCTGTTGATATAAGCTAATATTTCCTAATCTTTATGTAGTGTAAGGGGACCTCCCGGCCAAAGTTAAGAAATGAATTCACTAGTGTCATTAATTAGAGCTGAATAATGCGTTTTCTTAAAAAACCCAACCTGTCATAGGTATATAAATTTTTTGTCTCTATTGCCTATTGATTCAAGGACCCTCATGAGTCTTTGAGCTCTCTCTTCTTTTTTTTTTTTTAAGATTTTACTTATTGATTTGACAGACAGAAATCACAAGTAGGCAGAGAGAGATGGAGAAGCAGGCTCCCCGCCGAGCAGAGAGCCTGATGCGGGACTCGATCCCAGGACCTGGGATCATGACCTGAGCTGAAGGCAGAGGCTTCAACCCACTGAGCCACCCAGGCGCCCCGAGTCTTTGAGCTCCTTGAGTACTTGAGGTTTTTGAAGAGTATAATATTATTGTTAATTATAGAAACAGTGATTTTTTTTCTTACTCCTGTTTCAAAGGTTTGAGAGACCAACAGTTGGGTAGATAGATGGAGCACTACCTCCATACATGAGACCTTTGGATTATGGTCCTGTAAGGATGACCAGGTAAGGGAAGAAAGTGAAGAAAATAAAAGAGAAGGAATGAAAACAAAAACAGAAGCTCAGGAAGAGAGAGAACACATTAACTTCAGAATAAAATAATACATATATATAAAAGTAATGGCTTGGGTAAGCCAAAACAGCAGTAAATTTGGTAATGAAATTATTAATCAAGTGAGCAGTGAGATGGAGAAGGAAATGAGACATATCCTTTAAAACTGAACTATGGTGAAGGTTTCAGTTCATTATAACCAAATAGGTCAGACAAGTAAAGTACAGAAAAGAAAACCATATGACCTAAAGGCCAGGTCTCAAGACAGAACAGAGGAGGAAAGAGATGGGAAGTATCATAACAATTCATATTAATAACCCATTTAGAATAGTAATTAAGGAAAAGATGGAAATATTTTTGCATATGCTGTATTGAGAATTTCCTTTATTATCTGGTTTGACCGGTGTAATCCTAACCCCTGGCTGTAGGTACCCCTCCAATACAACACCATCTAACACCCAGGGTTCTGGAATCACAAAATACATCTTTGTTATTTTCTACTGAAAATGAGTTCTTTTCCTGTGATCTTGGAATTCTTGAAGTTCATTTTCTGCTGACAGACCTAAATTCTAGCTCAGCTAAAGAATCGATTGAGAAAGTAGGATACAATGAAGACCACACACACAACATTTGGCCATTATAGCTTGTTTCTTGATTTGGGCCACTTTTTAAAGATTCACATGCAGTTAGAGAGAAATAATACCATCAAGATATTTGGGAAAAACTCAGACTCATGAAACTAACCAGGAGACTGAGGAAGATGAAGAGAAACAAGACAAGCCAATGATGGCATCAGTTAAGTATGTTCCCTTTGAGGTGTTCCAAGAAAGGAAGTTGTTCAGCCATAGAACAAAGACAGCTCATCTTCATGCAAGACTATTCCTGAATAGACCAGAGCATTTTTCAAAATCTTTGAAAGAACTTCAAAGAGAAGAAAGAAAATTTCTTAGAAAACTCAGTCACATTGAGTCAGAAAATGTATGAAGCTGGGATAGAACTGAGGAAGGTTTTTATGCCACACAAAAGATGGCTGAAATGAAAGTACTGAGCAGAACAACCAGTCTCAAGCCCTAACTGGTAGAAATGGTAAATGATTAATTAGGTTGGCTCAACCATCCATATTTATTATTTTTAACAAGAAATTAAAACTAATTATCAATGCCTTTTTCTTCAAAATTGTACTACTACATAATATATCCAGTATATGTATATATGCATAAATCTCATACATATGTATACATATATAAGTATGTACACAAATATATACATATACATATATATTATATACATGTGGTTATATATATATACACACACATATGTGTGGTTTGTGTATATAAGTACATATATATATGCATACATATATGTGTGATTTGTGTATATGTGTGTGTGTGTGTTTTCCCCACAAATAGAAGAGAGCTGTTCAAAGAGTTGTTTTCCAGGATTCTGAATAACTTATTTTACCAGGAAAGAAACATTTGGAAAAGGTTAAATTTAGAATTCATAAAAGTTTACTTGGTGATAAAAGCTTCCTGCAGGCAAGGACATTTGGGAGTTGGTACAGGCTAGGTGCATAAAAAACTGAATAACTGAACTACAAATTTATAAAGAGAAGAACTCATAAGCTGTGTGTGTGCGTAATACAGAATTTCAGTGATTTCAGAAGCCTTTCTTTGCTATTTTTATTATCTTCTAGAAAAAAAAAACACAGCTGTCATATTTCTAGATTAAAAGGGAAAACTCTACCCCAACAAAGAGAGGAGAAAAATCATGGGTTCAAAACTCTCCAGTATCAGTAAAGCCCAGAGATGTGGTTTCTGATGCCTGCAACTATATTGTTTCATTCCTCCTCTGCTTTCTTCTGGCATTAGACCTGCTATGTAACCTCCCTGAACTTGACTTCTCATCTGTAAAGTAAAATTGGTGACCCCCACACCCTTCATCTCCACAACAGCCACAGAGAGAAATGTCAAAAGAAGGAATTAGATGGAAGGGGGCTCAGAACTCAGGGCTGAGCAAGCTGAGTCTACACCATTCACTCTAAGCAAAACCTATCAACTGTGACTGTCAGATAGGATGTTAAAGGTTATGGAGCCACATCACACATAAATTATTGGAATGGGGGCAGGGAAGTGAACTCACAGAAGAGGCAAAAGAAAGACCTCACAAAAGTATCAGAAGGGAACTCCTTGTTCTACCCTTTCGAGTGAAAGGCAAAGTACTTCTGCTCGAAAGGAACAAAAAGATGGATCCAGTATCATTTCTGCAATAAGATGTTAAGGGACATCAGATACATTTGTGGATAATAAAACGGGGCCAGTTAGTGGATGATGTGCCACAATATGCCTCTGGCCTTTTTGTTAGAGAGATCATACCCTGAGGGATGGACAAGGTGAAATCAGAATCAGAGTCAGAGGGTCTGGGATCCATCATGATGGGCCTCAAAGGGGAGCATGGATTCTAGAGATGCAGATGGGGTCTAAGAATGCTATTTCAGGCAGAATGGACAGAATGAGAAAAGGCAATAGATTGCAGATACCCTTGCCCTGTGCTGAGAGTAGCGTGTGGAACACGCTTTTGGAACTCATTTTCCATTTGTGAATGGAACAGGCAGAGATAAGGCTAGAAAAGCAGGTCAGGGCTTACTGTGGATGATTTCAATGCTGAGGTGATTAATTTATTTCTTATTGGTAAGGAGAAGTCAAGCCATTGAAAAGTTCTCACTGACAAACTCTAGTCCTTATGCCAATAACTACACTCAGAGTAATATACCTGGGACCTATCTATATTAGTTTTATCTATATTATTATCTTGAACTACTCACAATCAAAAATGTGAAATTTAGAATTAGCCAAGGGCGATGTGTGATGGCAGTATCCTAGGCTGTGAAAATAAATCTGTGGAATACGAACCTACATACACATCGACGTTTTTTTTAATGGATTAATTTTCATTGCAAATCGTTATGTGTTACAGTATTACTGTTCTGCTAAATTCTACAAGTCACTTTAATGTAAGAGAAACTAACAGACCCCGCTTGACTATGAAGGCACAAATTGGCAAAGGGAGTGGCAATGTTACAGGTGTGTCATCTTTTCCTCCCCCATGTGAGAAGGTACAATTACGCTGATAAATGAATGAAAGAAAAGAATGAATGACTTGCCCAGAAAGATAAACGAAATGTTAATTTTATGTATTCTAAGATGTATGAGGCTTGTAAAGTATTTTCATTTTTTCCAAATAGAGCTCTTAAAGTCAAACTTAGGGTGAATTCCAAAGCTGCTTAGAGCACTGATGCCCTCATGTGGGAAAAAAACAGTTAACACAAATTTCAACCTCTAAAAAGTACAAGACACCTGGGGAAATTCTACATAACATTACAGGAAAGAATGGATGGCTCATAAAACAGTTATCACTATACATTTAGAATTTCCTTGTCCTCATTAACGTTCTTTAGGCATCTTTGTTTCGGACTAGAAGCTGCTAGGAATCAGCTGGAAAAACATGGGGTGGCAGTATGTAATTTTTCTTGTAACAGCTGTAAGACTTTTTCAGCTAATTTCCAGTTAATATAAAAATACATTAAAGCTTCTGAAAAAAAAGTACTAAATATGTAACTTGAGGTGCTCTATTCATTTTATCTGTCTGATGTTATCAGTTCCAAGATGCTGATTTACTGATGTAGGACTAGATATAAACACAAAAGCGCTACAAACCTCGAGCTAAGCCACACCCCAAAGTTTCTGTAGCCTTATATCCTGGGAGAAAATTCACTTGCAATTAAGAAAATTCACCCTAAAACTCAGCCTGTTCTCTTTATTGTGCAAAAGTACTACTCCGATTTGATTCACTGGAGTATATTCAGAAGCCTGGGAGAAAATGGGGACGCAAAGGAGCCCAACAAGGGGCAGCTAGAAACCAGAATATATCTATTCACCCCATTTTGTTATAGATATTCCCACCAAGTCCTATTCCTCAGAATGGAAAGACCGAGAATATCATACCAACTTTTCAGGCAGACACTATTTCCCCTAGGCCAGTGCTCACAGACTGACGTAACTTCGAAAGGGTCACTGAAGAAGGTATACAGCCAATGGGCAGTTCACTACCTGAAGCTCCCCTGCAGCCACTACAAGGAATACGTCATCTTTGTTTTGGTCATGGGGTTGTAAGGCCACACATTCATTTGTGAGACATGGGTGTTGTCAGTTTTCCTTTCCTGTATCCTTTCCCCTGCTTCATCATCTCCCTTCTTTTCTATTATTTATCTATTCCCCTCACCATATAAAACACACTACCCATCACTTCCAAACTGGTATGAGGAGAACAGAGTGTTTTATTGCTCTGTATAATCATTGGCCAATTATTAACAGACGTCAGCAGCTCTGGGTTGAGAAGGATTCTGAGGCTGTGTCTAGGCTCATTTGGAAAATGTATGGGAACTGAAAATAATGCCTTTCACGAATTTGTGTGTGTGTGCCTTTGAGGGGTAGATCACGGAAGGGCCAGTGCAGAATTAACACAGTTTAGGTTTTCTTCCTCTCCTGTATACATGTCAGGCCCTCTGAATTCCTCAGCATTCTCTGATGATACCTGAATCTTTCTGCTTTCTAGGGTCTTCTCTTCCCTTAACTGATCAACTCCTATTTGCACTTCAGGACCTGGCCAAAATGCTTGCATCAGCTATTCCTTCCTCTTTATAAAGTTTATAACGTGTGTTTTAGCCCAAAATATACAGAATTATAACTATCGACATAAATACGCCAGGAAGTCGTATGCTACTTGACAGTGGGAACTTTAACGCAAGTTATCTCTGGAGCCTAGAGAAGTGTTCCCTGAGTAATAGAGACCAGCTCTTCCATGAATAAAGGAATTGCATGGAAGAGATAGAGGTGTTGTCTCTCCCAGGAGTGCTACTCTGCTTAGTATCTGAGGAGCCAAAGTTTCACTTCCTATGAAAGGGATTTCAAGCTTCAAAGAGAGGGGTGGGGTAGCGTCATGAAAGAAGCATCTTATCCACTTTCCTCATACTCACCAGATACAATACTCTAGTCCCTTGATCAAACCAAGACTTGGTCTTTCATTTTTAATTTTCCTCAAGTTTCTGGTGAGCCTTTGTGTTTGCACGAACTCATTTCTGTGTGTCACATTTGCCTCTTTGCCCTCAGATCCGTTCTCTGCCTTCCCCTGCTCTGGTCTGAACTCTAGGGGGTCTGATACCAAGAAATCGCATTTTGCATTGGGTTCAGCCAATGGCAGGCACTTGCAGGAGATATATGCAAGGGAAAAAGGAAATGCCAGGGTATTTCTTTCTTTTCCTCTCTCCTCTGGGCAGTCTATCCAGTGGTGTCTTGAGTCTCCTCCACAGCCCTTGCTTCTGCTGAACAATCCCATTGGTGTTTCCAGCTCCCCCTGGTACCAGCTAGGATAACACCCATTGCCTTTCTCTTTGTCGTCCCATATCTCGCAGTGAGAGCAATTCCCTGCAGTTGCTAATCCCTCCTGTTGGCTCTTTCATCAATTCTAACACTTTTGTTACTAATTCCCCATATTAAAGTCCATTTAATAAACAACCTGGGGTAGATTCTGTTTTCCTGACATCACACTGACTGATGCCCTGTGCTAGAAAGTTCATACTTGCCTTGAAATGGTGTATACCTTCTTCAAATCAAATGGGAACACAGAGCATTATCATATTTGCCATTCACTATGTAGAGTGGATCAGAATAGGACTACAGAAACAGAGAGAGAGGTATGTCAGAGGGAAGGGCACACTGAGGATTCTATCCAGAGCCTTTATTAGGTAGCAGACCAAGGGGAAAAAATTAAAAGGATGTAATTTGTGATAGGCTTAAGGACTAAGATGCAAGGAAACTACTTACAAATATAAATACGTATTTATAAAATATCTTCCCATGCCCTCTACGACAAGTAGGGGCAAACTTCATTCATGCAAAAACCCACAATGTCCCATCCTCCGGCTACAACTTTAGAAACCACTGGCTAATCACTATACGAATTAGATCAAACGGGGAAGGACTCCAGAAACATCTCAGATCTTCCTCACATTGTTGTAGAGAGCCCTGAAGCAGGCCACAAATTGAGGAAGGAAGTCCTTTGTTTGTTTCACATTTACCTGCATATCTTCAGACCCCAAGGCAGAGATCCTCTCAATTGCAGGTGGGACAGGGCAGAGCCCATTGCTGTGCAGAGGCTGTAAAACCCACGGAGAAAAACCAGCTACAAGTCTCTGCCAACCCCCATCTCAGCTGGTAGTTAAGACCTGGAGGGAAGAAGAAAAAACCCACAGTAGACTCCTTGTGCCCTGTTTTATTCCTCACAATTGGGTTTTCAGCTGAAGGGTGGGGCCTGGAAATGAATGTAATTTGCAGCTGCATACCAGAGGTGACTGAAAAGCTCAAGCACAAAATGAAAAGCTCAAAAGCTTTGGGGCCTCATTCCAAGTCAAATCATTACCAAAATTGCCAACTGATTCAGAAGCAGTGGAACAAAGTAAATCAGAACGACAGAAATGTCTTTTTCTTTTGAATAAAATTTCAACACCCCATTCCACAAGGTTTACTTTTCTTGTTTAATTATGTTATTATTTCTTATATAAATTGTAAGCATTTTTATCTGGAGATTCATTCTCATTATCAAACCAACGCCTTTTCTATTTTTAAATTATTTTTGGTTCACCATTGGTCCTTGTTTTCTTTTTCAGACACACCAAGTATATATAAGTTGAATTTCTGCATTTTTCTTTATAATCTATAATTTCCTCTGAAATTTCTTTATCTTTTTCCTGCTTATCTTTCAGATTTTCTTAAGCTTGTTCCCACTTGGCTGATTTAGATTTCTGCCGTATAGATCCTTTTACTACTTCTAATTCATTTTTTTTAAGATTTTATTTATGTGACAGAGATCACAAGTAGTGAGGGGGGAGGCGGGGGGCGGGTGGGAGGGGGGGAAGCAGGCCCCCTGCTGAGCAGAGAGTGGGATTCCGGGCTCAATCCCAAGACTCTAGGATCCTCATATGACCGAAGCTGAAGGCAAAGGCTTTAACCCACTGAGCCACCCAGGCACCCCAATTCATTTTTAAGTTCTGTGATGTGTTCCCTTTATAACTTATTCTGCTGCCTTTTTGCTAGAGGAGTTTTCATATGTTTCTTTCTCATTATTTTCTGATTGGTCATCTTTGAAGGAATTATATTTTTGCTGGATCTGCTATTTGCTATTGAAAATCTAACAAATAGGAAAATTATTTTTTTCAAGTTGATATACATCAAAAAAGAGCCATTAACAGCAAAAAATAAGGGAAGGATGTTAGCTATGATCAACATCACTTCACATATTTCTACAATTGCTAGCCAGTACAATTTGTTAAAAAAAATTATTTAATTTTAGAAAAGAGAACACAAGGGTTACATTGTTTTCAAATTACATTATTATATGCATAGAAACCCCCTAAAGAAGCATCCAAAAAAGTAATACAAACAGAATTTGATAAGATGCCCAATTACAAAAAGATTATATAATCACTATATATCACTTCCCAACATATTGAAAATACCCAAGTAGTTATGAGAAGGATCATTCATCATTATTCAATCAGAATTTAATAGTGGGTGAAAGGAAAAAAAACCTTTAAATAATAATGAGAATTTGTTGACTCAGAAATCCAAAATGTCCAGAGGTAGAGCAGGCTTTATATGCTCATTTCAATGTGATGGCACAGTGTTAACAAATATCCTATTTCTGTTAGTCTCCCCTTTTCTTTTATGTCCTGCAGGAAGATCATCTCTCATATAATGCTAGGCTAAAGTCCTGGGTTTCTGTCTCATTAGCTAACCTTAGGTCACAAACCTATCAACATTATGATGAAGGATGTCCCAAGTATTAACTATCTTTGGCCTAGATTATGTAGCCTCCTGAACCAATCATTGTAGCAATGGGTTGGAATTAACCACCTTTGGAGTTGGAGATCCGCACAATCCCAACCAAACCTGCTCATTCAAAATGGGGTAGGGGGAAAGGCAACCACAGGGGGTGCCTGCCTGGTGCAGTCAGAAGAACATGTGACTCTTGGTCTCAGGGTCATGAGTTTGGGCTCATTTTGGATGTAGAGATTACCAAAAAAATAAGCTTTAAAAAAAACAAAAGGCAACCACCGTTGACAATGATGATGATGATATAATGATGATGATGGTATGATAATGTTGAGAATGAGATAATGATGATGTTGACAGTACTAACAACAGCTAAATATACTGCGTATTTAACAAGGACCAGTCACTTTGCTAACCTCATTCTTATCAGATATAAATGCATTAAACTTATTTGGTTCTTCTGTAAATTAAATAATACTAAAGAGCTTATTACATAATAATAAATTATTATTATCATGATAGGAATAGTAATAGGATAAGGAATAATAGTGATAATAATATTAGTGGCAGTGACAGTATGGGGTAGGTAGGTAGGTGCTGTTATTCTAATTTTATTGGTGAGTGAACTGACAAAGAATTTACATAAATATTTTACCATAAGTGAGGTTACATTAGTTTAAGTTGCAGAGCTAAAATTTTAACACTAGTGTGTCTAACTCAAAAGTTAGTCTAAAAGAAATATACAGGATTTATATATGATAAAAAATTAAGAAAAAAAAGTCTTGAAACAAAAGAATACCAGAATAGATGGAAAGTTATACCCTATCCTTGAAAAGGAATACCATATATTTAAAAGATTAAAATACAATTTTGCTAAAGTCACAATGAAATTCCCAGTGGGAGAGAGAGTGTGTTTGCGTACACGCACGCACGCGCATGTATGTGTCTGGTGGTGTTTTTGCTTTGTGAGTGAAGACAGAGACCGTAATGTTCACAGATTATTCCATATATTCCTTTATATACCCAATTGTCCTCCACTTAGGCAGGACTAGGTGACTGGTTCTAGACCTGTGCTATCCCATGTCAGAGCTACTAGCCACATGTGATTATATAACTTATATAGTTAACTTATTTTTTCCCAAAACTTAAAATTCAGTTCCTCAGTCATATTAACCACATTTCAAGTGCTCACATTTCATTAGTTACAAATGGCTAATGGCCACTGTATTGAATGGTACAGATTAAAGAACACTTCCACTATCATAGAAAGTTCTGTTTGACAGTGGCATTCTAGACAACGTGCTGGGAGTGGGGACAACATGGATCTCTGTAGTGCACACACAATCCTCCAGCTACTCTCCCTCCACTCAGGTGACTAGGAGCTGAGGTAGTATAGCTATAAAGTGTTGGACCCACAGTCATCCAGGGGCCTGAGTAACTCTGTGGAGCAAATCCTTTCCCCTGCCCCACTCATACCACCCCACGAGGGACATATATTCTGAGTAAGAAATGAATTTTCGCCCACTGAGATTTGGAGGTTGTTTGCTACCCTAGTTAAACTACCTATTCATGACTAGAACTAAGGTGGCAGGTGCTAGTGACAGATATTCTGAGGAGGATGGGATGCTTGACAAAGACAGTCTAAAATACAAATGTAAAATAAGCATAAGAAATCACTTAGTAAAATTCTGGAAAAGGTAAAAAGCAAGCTTGTGATATTTGAGACATTAAAATATACTATAAAGTTACAACAATTGAGAGAGTGCAGGAACAGGCAGACAGATCAATGAAAGAAAATAGATGTGAGAATAAATTAAAATACAGTGTGAAATAAAGGTCTCATTTCTAATTACCTGTGTACACTCCTGTCTCCCTGTGGTGCTAGCCAGGATCTTGGAGTTTGAGGTGGAAGCGCCTTCTCTATTTTTCTCAGAAGGCATGCCCCTGATATAGAGCCATCTAGCAGCTGGGTCCACTAACACAATGTGCCTTTATGATTTTATAATCCCTTGGTCCCATCTTCAATGAAGTTCCTCTCCACCCTGTTTTCTCGTTAATTGTAATTGCCTGAGGCATTCTGCTAACTTACTGTCTGTTAACATTTCAATTCCTCAGAGTCCTACCCATAAGGCCAATCCTCTTATCGCCCTCACAGTTCATATATTTTGAATGAAGATGGAATTTATGCCTCGCCTGGCACAATGCTCTATGAAACTTACAAACTTAAATTTTACCCACTTACATCTGGATCCTTCTGTCTGTGGTTGCTCACCTCTTCCCCATACTGCCGAAACAGTTATCACATTCCACACAAGACATGCTCTGCATTTCATCAATCTCATTAACATTTTATGATATCTAAATTTGATTTCTTCTATTCTTTATTCATGAGCATATATACCTATATAATATTATATACTAATAGAGTCCCCACTACCAGGTAAAATTATGCTCACAGTCTCAGTGATGATGTCTGGCCTCAATTTCCTTTGGCATATTCTACTCAAATGTGGTATCATCTACAAGTGTAATCATACTTTTCAGTCCAAATAATACCTGAAGGTCCACCTGTCTTTACTTTCCAGTGTTCTATGGAGACAACACAATGGCTAGCCTTCGGGTGAAAAATTTTACATTTTCACATTCTTTTGTATGCCAAAACAAGCACTAGATATATCAATTTGAGTATTAAAAAATAACAAAATACCAGTCATTAGAAGCATAAGGGAGAAAGTATTTTTATACTAGAGAAAGGCCTTTCCACCTGTGACACACAAGCACTAAAAACAATAAAGGAAAATGCTGCTAAATTTGACTGTATGAACATTAAATACATGAAGAGCATTAACAAAAACACCAAGCAAAAAACTGCTAAACATTTAAAATGATTTAGCATAAAAGCTAAGTGTTCTGAGTTAAAATGAGATAACTTCTTTAATGTAATAAAGTTTAGATACTTTGTGGGAAAACTTAGAAAAAAGATGATCACTTTAGTAGAAATCTGGATCAAGGATATAAATAGTCAAGTCATAAAAGAAGATATACAAAGGATGAGAATATATATATATATATTCTCTCTCTCTCTGTATGTGTGTGTGTATATATATATGTATATATACATGTATATATATATATACACACACAAGCAGGTAATCAAGGAAATACAAATTTTAAAATACTAAGACATTATATCCAGGTTCTCCAATAATACTAAAACTTTAAAAGAAGTACTAAAACGCAGGGTTCAGGGAGGGTGTGGTAAAAAAGACAGTCACACTGGTGATAGGTGTAAGATGTTACAACTTTGAAAAGAACAGTGTTTACACAGAACTTTGTCCCATAGCTAGTGCAAGGAAAGCTGAGAAATGTATAGCCTTTTTAACATGGTAACTAGCTAAAACTTAGAAGAGATATTGGTAGATATTTAGCTATTTTTGCTACAGTAATGTCCCTGTTCCACATGACAGAAACTTGCATATAAAGCACTCAAGGAACTTGGTAAGAAGTGGATTGTGGAAAAGTCGGAGACAAGATGGCAGGGAACTAGGAGGAGGCTCTGGTTCAAACTGTCCCTAAAGTGAGCTGATTACCTACCAAGGAACTCCAATCACTCATGAAATCAGCCTGAGATCATAATTCTACATGTCAGGATCTCTATGGGGGCAGAAGATGCCAGTGGGCAGGTAAAGCAGAGCGGTAACGCCGGACTGGTATCGGAAGATAAACAAAAGGGGGAGGGAGCCACCAGAGGAGACGCATTGGGAAGTAATACCCCAATACAAGAGTGCCCTACGACTGGGGACCAGCATTAACTTGAAGCCTGACAGAAAGCACTCAAAAAGAGCAAAGGATCGCAGGGGGAAATTGTGGGAAGTGGAATGGTTACGGACAGGGGCTTAAGTCGCCCACGGAGGACAGACACCCCTGGCGCTGAGCCAGAGAGAGTGCAGTGGAGAAACCAGGTCCCTGAGCCCTCCCTGAGCCAGGAGGAGACCTCCTAAGGGCGCTTGGCATGTGGCAGGGGCTGGGACCCTCACGGAGCAGAAACAGCCTTTTGCAGTCCCCACGAGTGCACCGCGCCTCACTAGCAGAGCCTGAGACGCGCTCCACCTCCTCCCTGAGAGAGGCGCGCGGGGGCCAGCCGGGCTTTCTGGGACCCAGAAAGTTTGAGTGCTCCCAGCTCGGGCCAGCGGGAAAATCTCTGTGTGCCTTCCCTGCTTGGAACCTCTCTGGCGGTCTGGAGCTGCCCAGACAGCTGCCACAAGCAGGACACACAGGTGTCCCCAGAGATCGAGGCTGGGAACCTGCTCTGCAGCACCCAGAGGGGAATGAACTGACTGGGGCTTCTATCTGGGAGGGAGGTCTGGGTGCAGTTTGCTTTCCTCTAAACCTCAAAGAACCATCGGGAGCTGCCAAGGGGAGAGAAAACAAATGAACAGACATAAAAACCTCCAGAGAACAAAAGCCTAAAGGCCCGGTTTCCTCAGAGCCCACCCCCTGGAGGGGGGCGGGAGGACTTAACTCAGGAAACACCACCTGAAAACCCACGGGGCAGGCCCCTCCCCCAGAAAGCCAACCCGCCAAGAAGATAACAATCACTACTACTTCATAGATACGTTTTTTAATTCGTTCCCACTATTCTGGTTCATTTTTTAACTTTTTTAAATCTTTTTTATTTTTTTATATAGATTTTTTTAGCCTATTTACCATCACAGTGAGACGTCCAGTACATCAAATTCCATAATAACCTTTTAACCTGAACTTTTTGATACATATACCCATGTTTTTCTTTTGCTTTTCTATTTTTTTAATTTTTTTTAAATTTCACTTTAGTCTAGATCATACTTTTCTTTACTTTTATTTGCTAATATTCATATAGAGTTAAAATTCAAGGTAATCCCCTTTCCCCAATCAATGCTACCCCTATAGGTAAACCAATTTTTAATCCCCTGTTATCTTAGGAAAGTTATATCCTTTAAAAAAGATATCAAGATACATCCAGGAAGAAGCAAAATTACCTTCCTCGCCCACATTGAGAATTTACAACCACTCTCCCATCTTTTTCTCCTACCAGTATTTTTGTATATTTGTGTTTGTCCTGGTAGTATATAAATCTTATACTTAGGGTTCTTTTTGACGAGGTTCTTTTTTTTGTTTGTCTGTTTCTTTGTTTTGCTTCTACATATATATGTACATATTTTTTTTCTTCTCTTGTCATATGCTTTTATCAGTCTTTTTTGTTTGTCTGTATTTGTTTGTATACTTCACAAACCTTACCTTGGGGCCCATTTGGGCTGAGCCTTCTCTTTTATCCTTCTTTCTTTTTCCTCTCTCTCTCTCTTTCTGCTCTCTCTCTTTTTTTCTTTCATTAGGGTGAGGACTCTTGATTGCTCAGAAGCATTCCAGGGTGCACCTTCACTGCACCAAGTCGATACATCCAGCTACAACCATTCAGCCAACTCTCACCAAAATGACTAGGAGGAGGAATGCCCAGCAGAGGAAAAATTCAGAGGATGGGCCCTCTGCAACAGAGCTAATGGCTACCGACATAGACATTACGTCGGAAAGGGAATTCAGGCTAACAATTATCCAGGCAATAGCGAGGTTGGAGAAAGCCATGGACGACCAAATGGAATTGATTAGGGCAGAACTGAGGGCCACCAGGGATGATGTTCACAATATTAGGGCAGAACTGAAA